>ML357204.1:7492-22329 GCA_005239505.1 Nicotiana paniculata | reverse complement strand
AGAATCGAATACTTGACTGTGGTTAAGCTATATTTGATCCACCTGATCCATCTGCCACCAAATTACATTTTCCTTAACATTGAAAACATGTATGACCAATTGACATTGTCAAATGCTTTCTCAATGTCGAGTTTGCATAGGATGCCTGAAATTCCACTTTTTAGCCTTTCATCCAACATCTCATTAGCAATCAAAGTTGCATCTGTAATTTGCCTTTGTTTGATGAAGGCATTTTGATTCTCTGAAATGAGCTTCCCAATCACTGATTTGAGTCTCTCAGCTAATAGCTTAGCTGCTATCTTGCAGATGTTGCCTATGAGGCTTATAGGCCTGAAATCTTTGAGCTCAATAGCACTCTTCCTCTTAGGAACTAGTGCTATGAAAGAGGCATTACAAGATCTAACCATATAGCAATTTTGATGAAAGTGGTTCAAAGCCCCATGATGTCTTGCTTTAGAATATCCCAAGCTTTCTGGAAAAAAGCCATTGTGTAACCATCTGGGCCTGGGGCTTTGTCTGGTGCACATGCCTTGATTGCTGCTACTACTTCCTCTTCTTCAAACACCCTTTCCAACCAGTCATTCTCCTCCGTAGAGATGCATGCTAGATTGTCAAAATTAGCAGTAGGTCTCCATTGCTCATTCTCTGTGTATAGCCCCGGATAGAATCTTAGTATTTCCTCTTTGATGACCCTTTTGTCCTCTGTAATTTCTTCTCCAACCTTTAGTTTGTCTATATTATTTGATCTTCTATGGGAGTTGGCCATTCTTTGGAAATATCTGGTGTTCCTGTCTCCTTCTTTGAGCCATAGGCACCTAGATTTCTGCCTCCAAGATATCTCTTCTTCAACTGCTACTTATTGCAATTCCATTTTGAGCCTTATCATCTTTTCTTTTTCGGCCGGAGTTTGCAGTCTACCTTCAGTTTGATGTTCCATCATGGTCAGCTCCTCCAGAGCCTTATTTTTCTTTATTTCCAACTTACCAAACTCCATTTTGTTCTAGTCAGAAATATCTTTCTTTAGACATCTTAGTTTTTGCATTAGTATGAAGTCTGGCCTACCCCCAACATCATAACTTCGCCACCAAGCTTTAACCTTGTCTAACAACCCCTCCACCGGAGCCACATATTCTCAAACTTGAAATATGAGGGGTTGGCTTCGTAGTCACCACATTCTAAGAGCAATGGATTGTGATCAGAGATTACCCTTGGAAGGGCAAGTTGCTTCATAGCCGCAAAGTTGTCACTCCACTCGTTTGAGACTAAAAATCTGTCTATTCTGGAAGCTTGTAGTGAATTCTCACCTCTGGACCAAGTGTAGAAGGCCCCCTGAAGGGGAAGATCAATAATATCAAGGTCCTGAATGATGCCAGAGAAAGATTTCATAGCCTTAGATCTCCTGATACAATTAAATCTTTCACTTTCGTATCTACAGACATTGAAATCCCCCCCTATCACCCATTGTTCATTCCAGATGCCTCTAATCGCGGCGAGTTCATACCAAAGCTCTTCTCTTTCCGGGTTTGTATGGGGGCCATAGACCCCTGTAAAGCACCATCTAAACTCATCTTGTGTGCTTTCTAGCATACAAGTTAAAGTGTAGGTGCCCTGTTGAAAGCCTAGGACGTTCCACTTCCTTCTGTCCCAAATCATAATAATTCCCCCGCTGTAACCAACCGAGTTCAGGACAGCCCATTCTGCCCAATGGCTGCCCCGTAACTGTCTAACCAAAGAAGCTCACCACTCCTCAATTTTTGTTTCTTGCAAACATATTATATCAACTTTCCACTTTTGTACTAGAGACTTGATTGTACTTCACTTTTTCCCATCATTTAACCCCTGCACATTCCAACTGAGAATTTTGACTTTCATCCAAAAAAGGCTTTATAGTACCTGCCCATGTCCCCTTTGCTTCTACCTTCGTAATTAAGTCCACACTTCAGTCTTTCAAGCTTGATTGTCTGCTTCTTTTTGCTTCTCTCTCTGGGATCTACCACTGATTTTTGTTTTTGTAGCTGTAGACGCCTTTTCCCCTCCATTCGCAATATGATGTCAAAAATTTCATGTTCAAAGACAGCTACATTTAACCCAAAAGCTTTACATGCCTTAGACATCACTGACTTTGTCCACCTTGATGTTTCCACAACCGCAGGATTTTGAATCACTTGCATACCCGAATTATCCATGCCATACCATGGAAGAGAGAGGAGTTCAGAAGAAGAAGAGAAATCAACCTCCAAAGAGCTTATAATTGATGGCACTGATGTGGGTACCCAAGGGCGAACATGTTTGTGGATGGTAGTTGCACGATATGCTTCATCATCGGCCACTGATGTCGACTCACAGGTGGTCGCTTGTGGAGCTGGAGTTCTTCTAGTGGGTTATGCACAGGCTGATTGTATTTTCACTGATAGAGGGTCAAACATGTTATCAGTCAAGAGCCCAATAGACTTGTTGAGGCAAGTATCAGAGATTGGCCCAACAGCCCTCTATACTGATTTATTATTTACTCTCATTGGTTTGTTGTTTGGGCCCTTAGAGTAATAAAGTTGATCCAATTATGGCCCAAGACCTGCTGCTTTTCTTTACTCTTTTGAGCTTTCACCAAGTGGGCTTGGGTGTTGACTGGGTCAACAGGTTTTTTGACCACTTTATTTGAATTAAAGTGGTTCAAACCCCAAAGCAAAGGCTTAGGTTTGACAGGGTGGATATCAGTAGCCTTTGTTTGGCTCGAGGAAGCTACTGTACTTGAATTCATCTTCTTCACCTCCACTCCAGCACTCTCTATTCCGCCGCCGGTGATAATTTCTATGAGATTGTCATCCAAAATAGTGATTTTGTACTTCAACTTCCCAACTTCCAGTAGAAAACTGTTGGGTACACCACCTTATTTAGATTTAACATAAATTCTAGCCCAGAAAAAGTGTGACCTAAGCTGCGTGTCTTCATCAGTATCAATGAAGCCACCATAGTCGTCTCCAATACATCAAAAGGAATTGGGGTTCCATGCATGTAGTGGTATACCAAAAGCCTTTATCCATTTTTGCTCAGATTTGTTGTTGGTCGGAGCTGCACCATTTTCCGGCGACCACCATTGAAGCGTGAGACGCCTGCCATTCCAGAACCACTCACCGGCTATGATTCGCACCGCTTCAAGCCTTGATGGGAACTCAAAGAGAAATTTATTGTGGCCCAATGGTGTAACAATAAGCCCTGCAATGATCTTCCACCTATAGAGGAACCATTTTTTGATAACTTCTGTGTTGGGGCTGAGATTAAAGGGGTCGTTGAATGTCCCAACCAAGCATTTGGAGAAGAAGTTTTCATTATCTCTGTTTCCCTCACCCCTGTCATTCTTAGTTTGCTCATGTGACTCAGTCTGCTGCGATGGCCACTGGATTATTTTTGCTGCATCCAGATATTTCTTGTTTTGTACATCTGCAAAGTTTTGAAATCTGATGTTGATGCTCTTCCCCAGAAATTGTAAGATCCTCCCTGCTATGTCTCCCCAACCCTTGTTGTAATCTATTTCTGGAATAATGATAGCAGACCTTCTATCTCCCAACCATGCTTCCACTCTAACATATCTTCCATAAACATTGTAGTTCTAATAAACTCTGAACAGGTAGGACTGGATCTTCCTCCCCCACCTCCGATAGAGGTTGCCTTGACCACGTGAAGCTTTCTGTAATGTTTCACAAACCCAACGCAAATTCTCTTCATCGATCTTGATTCTGCTAGTGAATCTTGCCCCCCGCTCAATAAAAAAAAACCATCAGTCATGATCCTCACTAATGTCAATTAATTCAAAAGATTTATCACATGAGATAAAATGAATTTTTCCTCCCATGAAAAAAGATGTAACTCCGGGGAAAACCCTGCCGGAGAGAGAATCAAAGAGAGCAAGATAAAAATGGCACATTTCCCAAGTCAGAGAGAAAAGTTAGAGAGAACATTTTTAATAAGTCGACGAAGATGATTGTATGTTTCAAATCAGGGACATCTGTACCCACAACGTCAAATTGGGAAGTAACCCAAGATTTCACTTCATCAATTCGATTTGCATCAAAACCACTACTTTTTGTTGCTTCTGCAGTACCAGAAAGATCAAGTCCCCCGGATATATATCTCATCTCTATAATATAGGAAAAGAAGGAAAACACCTAGGGCGCTGAATTGTAGAGAAAGATATTGATTTCAAAGGAGAATGAGCGATTATCTGGAGGCTTAAAGCTTTAATTGTTAGCGTTGAAACAGTGAGGCGAAGATAGTAGTTGATCGATTCACGAATATAAATCTTCAATTTGAATTTGGAAATATGAGGGGAGAGTTTTGTGAACTGAGAGGAAAGGAGTGTCTTTGGGACCTAAATGTAGAAAGAGAACATTTTAAGAGCTCGTTTGGATTAGCTGGAAAAAAGTAGTTTTTGCAGCTTTTAAGTGTTGAAACTTGTTTTATAAATAAACAGTTACTTGTTTGGATAAAAGTGTTGAAACTTAAAAAAAACTGTTGAAGTGTTTGGTAAGCAAGTGCTCGCAAGAACTTTTTTCTGTTAAAAAGACAAAAATATCTTTAAAGTTGTTAACATTATAAAGGAGCCGATTACGATAATATATTTGATTCATATAATAAATGTAAATAAAAAATAATTTATATTTTAACATGATTTCAATTTAAATGATTACTTAAGATGGTTTTTACAAATATAATTCTTGAATGCTCATTTTTAGTTTGTACAAAAGAGGAAAGAAAAATAATTTGTTCCTCTAACTAATAAAGATTCAAAATATAAAATTATTGCATCAAATTTTCAGTTAACTGATTTTTAAACCCCGAACAGTTGAGCTACATGCACAAATCACAAATGACAGTGATCTAACTTTAGATCTTAACTCGGTGTTATTATAGTTCGAATTGAATATCTATGTTGAAATCAAGTCCTACTACTCTTTAATTTCAATTAATCAAGTATTACTATTCTTTAATTTAAATCATTCTAATTTCAACCACTTAATTATATGCATATTTTAAGAGAACAAAACAAAATAACATTTCTCAATTGGAATGTAAAATAATAAATATTAGTGTTTTAAAAGATTCATACAACTACAAGTATTAAGCTTCACAAATTTCATTAGCAATCAAATCGCGAAGACCCATGCAAACAAGATCACTTTGCTCTTCCACATTTTCCGCATTTATATTGTTATTAGCTCTCAAAGATGTACCAACATCAGGATCAACTGATGGAACATATCTCTCATTCTCAGCTGCTCGGAATGCATCATCCATATGCATTTCTTTCTAATATAGTTATGAATGGCCATAGTAGCAAGTACGATGTCTCTTTGAGTGTCAATGTGATAGAAAGGCATGTCTCGCAAAATAGACCATCTTGCTTTCCAAACCCCAAATGTGCGCTCTACAATATTTCTACAAGAAGAATGTAAATAGTTAAATTTTTTAATTCGCCCCCTTGGTTCTCGCAATTGGCTTGTTGCAACGCGACAAAATTGTGCTAGGTGATATCTCACATTATCCCCTTTGTATGGAGCCATATATCCCTTCATATGCGGATATCTTGCATCAACTAGATAATATTTATTTCCAATTGGATGTGGAAAGTTGAGTTCTGGTCTACGAAGGGCCTCACCAAATATACGACTATCGTGAGCTGCTCCTTCCCACCCAGCCCATGCAAATGTAAAACACATATTAAAATCTACGACAACAAGGATATTTTGAGTCGGATAACCTTTATGTCCAATATATGGTATCTCTTGACCTTGCGGTAATATTGCTTTAACATGTGCGCCATCAAGTGCTCCAATACAATCCTACACACATTTACAAGTATAAATTTATCTTAAGTTAGTAATACTTATAAAAGTTAAGTTATAAGTTTAATAAAAAAGAATTATGTAAAAATATTTCTTACTCTAAAGAAAGGGAGATATCGACTATTACATGGCTTGTGAGCTCCTGCACCATCATTATAATTTTGATGTGGTCTAATTATATCTCTTGCAAGCTCACAAATGACCTTTAAAACACTATGAAAGTGTCTATGAATTGTCTCTCCCGAATGTTGAAAGATTTCCTGTATCAATCGATTTCCAGCTCCATGTGCACAAGTCATCAAGAACATGCCTAACATCTCGTGTATAGACATTCCACGTGTGTGTTTAAGCCTATACTTTTCAGTTAAGTCATTCGATAGATCAACAAACACTGACTTCCTCAATCGAAAATTTTCATAACAACGAGTCTCATTTCCTCTTAATATCTCTTGAATAAATACATTTCCAAAGCGACTAGATGTACGACAAGGTTCCTTGCATAGGTATTTTTCGTAATACACCAAAATCAATTTACCTGCTATTTGACATAAAGCCGTCCATCCCTTCTCATCTTACTCCCTCTGTATTTCCTCCAGTTCTTCTTCATCTTCATTGTCTGACGAATAACTTGGATAAGGATCTACTATGTCACTAGAGTCCGAACTCTCCATTTTACTGAAAATAAAAACATAAAGTTAACTGAAGCTTTCTAAACATGACCTTAACTGAAGCTTTACAAACATAAAGTAAAGGAAAGCTTAACAATAGAAGCTTAACAGAAGCTTAACAATAGAAGCTCAACAAACATAAACTTTAATTCAATAAAATTTTAATGATACAATCACAATGTCTAAACAAGAAGAAATATATAAAGTTTACACATAAAACCATAATAACATTTACATATACAATCACAATATTAAAACACGGAATACTAGAAATATTCAATCACAACGATACATTATTCATTTTTCTTGAGGTATAACTGATAGTTAAACTCCAACCAAGACTTGCGAGCTTCATCAGTAGGCATCCCCAAAAATATCTGTCAGTTATTTTTCTTGCGGAACATATTCATAGTAAAACATTAAATTTCACTCCCAGCTAGAATATCAGGAATTTGTTCCAACATGCCAATACACTTCTCGATGGATGTCTCATCAACGGTAGGAGATGTAGCAGTGTTTTTGCTCGACATAAACTCTATGGGAGAGTGTATATCCTCTTTTATTAATGTTGCAACTGTTTTTTTCTTACTCTTTCTTACTTGACTACTGGTGCTAACACCATCGGTTGATTTTTGTCTTTTTAGTGATGGCTCTGGAAACATAACAGAGTTTATATTTTGTAGATCATCACTTTCATCGCTCATTTCATCATTAAGATGAATGAAGTGTTCTTTGTCACAATCATTTATAACATTTATTCCTTCTTCGTCAAGATTAAGTCCAATGCCGGATGATTGTTCTTGATTTGCTGCACGTGCTCTTTCTCCTGTGGCAACAACATCAGCAAACAGTGCATCGTAGCGAAACCATATGAGCGAAAGATCTTTGTTCCTAAATTTCTTATATTTTGCATTCTCCTGTAAAAAGAGAAAATCAAAACTACTTTAATCAAACTGATAAAATTAACAATTAAAAAAATAAGAATTACACATATAATAATGTGAAAGATGTACCTTAATTTTTCGGTCCCACCAATCATCATCTGCCATAATCGTATTTTTCGTGGCATCCCATCCTAAACTTGTCTCCCCTCTCATCAATTGCTTAAAAAGTGTCCATTCGCCTTTCATGTAATCCCAATGGTTTTTCACTTTTTTTATCATAGTCTTTTCCCGTCTTCTTACAGAACTCGTCAACAAGACTTTTCCACTCATCTTTATTTAAGTAAGTGTTTGGTCTATTTCCTTTTCTAACCTCTTGCTCACACAACTCAATAAGTATAATATGTGTATCATCGTCCCACTTAGCATTGTCCGGCATAATTGAATGTAAATAATCTGAAGAAAGCAAAGCAACCAAGAAGCTGAGACTGAAGTTGCATAAAGAGAGCCTAAAAGAGCCTTGTGTTTGCTACTCTAATTGACATATATTATGAAGTTTTAAAGCTTATTTTAAGTTGAAACCTCCATACATAAACACAAGGATAAAACAGTACAATCAATGACCACACATATGTATGTTAGTTTGCAAAGCACAGGCGTTCATAAGCCCAAATAAATGAGGCCAGTTATGGTAAGTTGATGGCCAACATAAAAGTAGTCTAATATATTCAGATGATTCATAATTTCATATAACCATCTACAACTAGCTTTTTGAATTGCAATGCAGTTGATATATATATATATATATATATATAATATGGACACACATATTGATATACCTGCTTCACAAAAATTAATTTCTTTCCACAGGTAGGTGCATGTCGAATGCTACAAAGAGTCAGAGCATGTTGGTTGGTTTCCCTCATTGTTTTAAATACCTTTTCTAATAACTGAACGTATTTCTTTTGCTCACTGAGGAGAAAGATTCAAGTGTATATTTACTGTTATGCAGTATATACAATATTTCTTGAGATTGGCAATGTATTTTTAGTGTATTTCAAACGTATAGTGTCTCTTAAGTGTATAGGATATTTACATTATAAAAGTTGTTTATACTCTGGCCTGACTTTTTTCCTATTCTTCATTTGCAATCAAACTTTTAAAACCAAATTATCATCCCCAAACTTCCAATACTCAAAAAATACAGTTTAAATTATAGTCAAAATTGTAATGTTTATTGTAATATAAGGAGGGATGAACATATAATTTTAAAAAGAAAAAAAAAGTCAGAAAGTGCGTTAAATAAAGAAACAGGTGAAAGCCTATGGAGATTTGAGTATTGGAAGTGGGTGATGAAGGAAACTTGAGGCAATAGAGAATTAATAAGAGTTGCAATCTGAACCATTTATTTGTATTGATATTAATCCAAAACTTTAAAAACACAGTAGGAATTGACATTCAACAAGAAGATTAAACTTACTGGACTGAAGAGGTTTTCAAATTGGAGCTGAAGTTGGGGAGAGTTCGCAACAAGAAGAGGAAGAAGAACGCAGGTCTGAGGAAGAAGAGCACATGTCTGAGGAAGAAGAAGGCAGAGTCTGCAACAAGTAGGGAGAAAAGAAAGATATCGTGTGTTTAGTGTTTTTCTATCGAAGGGTTATTTCGGATAAGAAAAGTTATAAGGGATAAGAATGTAAAATTTTTGGTCAAAGTAAAGTGGCTTTTAAGCCAATTTCAAAAAAATTGGGTTTAAACAACTTGTTGGTTTTGACTTTTTTAAAGCAAATTTTAGCTTTTTTTAAGCCACTTTTTTTGGTTGCCAAACACTACTAAAATAAGTTTTTGAGAATGACAGATTTATGCTTAAAAATAATTCTCTCATATGTAAAAAAACAAAAAAAAGTAAGATCATAAAATTAAAAATAAGTTTGTAAAAAGTCAAAAAACCAATTCAGGCGGAGGAGTAATATTGTAAGTCAAGTTATTAGTACTATTACAAGCTGGCATAGTTCTTTCAAAAATAGATCTAATAAATTTGCCCCTACTGCATTTGCGACAAACACAAGAAGAACTACCAAAAAGTGCGAACTACCAAATAGTTTCCTTCTTATTCCTTCCTTCGCGAGGAGGTCCACTACTTGATTCTGCCAGGGGCGGAGCTAGAAGTTTGTGTCGGTTCGGCCGAAATTCAGTAGCTTTTGCTCAAACATTATATTTGTGTAAAGAAAATTTATTAAATATATACAAATACTACTTCAAAACCCATAAAGTTATTGTCTATCTAAAATTCAGAATCCATAAAGTTGAAATCCTGACTCCGCCCGTATATTCTGCTCACAATAGTCGTACTTAACGCTTGGATTTTCCAATCTCTCCAGTAGCAACCTGCATAAAAAATTGATTGGGTCATAAATAAAATTACCATTCTTCAACATTTTAATTACCTTAACTGAGTTATTGGGGGCGTTACAAATCAGGTAGGAGGACAATTTGATGATTACACTATTTAACGGATGTGGAATCACAAGCCAAGAAACACGATACATTAATTCATTATGAGAGTTACCCTGATAGTAATCTGGTGGAATCTTTTGAAGTCTTGACTCAAGGCATGGAGGTACAAACTTGTCTTTTGCTAGAGTTCAGTGCTATATTTTTAATCATTTAAAATAGATGGTCTCTAAACACAGTATTCCATTTGGTATGTCTATTACCTGGCATAAGCTTTGTATTTATTTTTTAAAAAATATCTCTACTTCCTAGAGTCGAGTGTATTATTGTGATATGGGAAAAACTTGCATTTGGGTGAGTGAAGATGAATACTGATGGCAGTGTTAAAGGGTTGTCCGGATTTTCTAACCATGTTTGGTTTTCTATTTCTTGAAGGAAATGACAACGTATTTATTATAATTGAGTTTTCCTTTTTGTAGAAGGAAATTATAATTCCTCCATGTTTGGCTAGTCCTTTTTCTTGTAGGAAAAGGTTTGGACATCTATAAATTAAGGATCCTTCCTTCTCATTCAGTAGCATCCACAATGTAGCCATATGGTGTTTGAGAGTCGTGTTTAGGGGGAGAACTTTACGGGACAAGTGTTAGTGTGTCACTTGTGTTTGCCGCTTCGTGAGGTTGTTCTCTCGTTATTTTGTGCTCTCTTTTATTATAGTGGATTGCTTATCTCCGCTGTGGACGTAGGTCAATTGATCGAATCACGTTAAACATTTGTGTCTCTTTTGGTAGATTTTTTTTTTGTCTAATTTATCGTCGTTCAATTATTGCGTTACTAATTCCCACATGACACCTGATTTTTCGGTAATAGGTTGAGTGACAATATGATTGGTTCTGGAGGTATTGTAAGAGATCACAGAGGTGACTTAATTATGGTTTTTTCATATGCTATTGGTTGTGACATTGATAACATGGTTGAAGCTTCAACAATTTTACTGGGATTGAGATGGTGTCATTCAAATGACTTTGACGTGATTATTTTAGAGTTTGACTTTCTTTTGAATATTAAAATGTTGAAAGGAAAATTTAAACCTCCCTCGCAGTTGAAAGATACCATTAATGAATCATTACACATACTTCAACATCAAACTTGTGTGATGATGGTATGTTAGAATCACGTGTTTTAGTCTTAGTTTGCACTCTAATTACTGTATTTTATTTGTGGTTGAGCTTACATAATGGTGATTTGTACTTATTACATATTTTATACCTTGTAGGAAGTGATTTCGAGTTAAAAAGATATTCAGGAGCTAAATGGAACAAATTGAAGCTTTGAAGTCTGAGTAAAAGCCCAAGAGATTATACCATCGCGTTCGGGGGTCGGGAGCCAAGTCTGGATATCAAAAATCGACAAAACAAATCACTCTGTAAAAAATGCACTGCCACGGCGCATGGGGTGGCGTGGCAATAGAAATTTCTGCTATCTGTTAGGACCTGCTCTCTGAACTTCTCCACTAGTGCCCCGTATGGGGCGGCGCGAGGCGTGGTGCGCCTGTGTAATTTTCTCAGAGTAGTTGTCCTGTTTCGGCTTGAAAAAGGTAATTTCGTCTGGGCCCACTCCTACAGGGTATAAATACACCAAAAAGACATTTTTGAAGGGGCTTTTGACCTGAAAACCCTTGGGAGAACATTAGAGGCTACAAGACACGGGATTCCATCATCTTTCCATCAATTCAATACGGGAGTTTGGAGTGTAACGTTAGATTGATGTTTTCTCGTTCTTTTATTATATTTGAGATGATTTCCTCCATGATTATGGGGTAATTTCCTTTCGGGTTTGACGAATAACGTGTTGTGATAAATACTTGTGGATTTTAACTCTAGTTTATGCTAAATTCATTTATGGAGTTTTGAATTATTGCAACTTTATTCATCAATTTATTTAATCGAAAGAGGGATATCTTGGTCATTATCTTTGTATTATTTTGTTTGATTTAATTCATTAATTCTTTTAAGTAATCGGAAGAGCTTATTAAATTGTTGATTAAATCAAGTTAGGAGAATATTCGAGAGACGTTTTCCTAAGGACCAATCCATTAACATGTGCTTGCATACTTCACACGGCTTATATTAGTTCACCTCGTTGAGTTAAAGATTTAATCGATAGAAGAGTCTTGACTACAAGTTTGAACTAATCATCGAGTGAAATCGTGAGAATCATTAGAACATTAGAATGAATTAAATTAGAGTTAAATCCCAAATAGTTATCTTGCACATATCATGTCAAAATCACATTGATAAGAAACCATTCTACGAATTCGCAATTCCTTGCTGTCAATTTTCAATTGCGTTATTTTAGTAGTTAAACTTAGATCATAATCATTTAAATCAAGTGTTGATCCTCCTGAATAGCGATTAAATAAGGAATTACGTGAACATTGTTCAAATTCAATCCTTGTGGAGACGATATTATACTATATTATCTTTGATTAGCGAGTATCAATTTTATATTATTTTTTGTGCTCTCGTGTGATCCAACATTGTTACCGGAAAGTTAACCAGACAGCTATTGTACTTTCCAAACTAAGCCATGAAGTACAACGTGTTATCTTTTTTTTCCCATTGCAGTTGCCTAAACAAGCTTTGTGACCTCTATAGACTCGATAAGATACAGATGCCAGCTCATAGGCACAGAATCATTAAGAATAACTTCAACTTACCATGACAACTTTTTTGATTGGTGTTTTTTTGATAGATTTTCTCTAAAGGAGATGATAGCATGCTTATAAAATAATGTTTTTTATTAGTTGTATGATATAGAGAACAAATCATGAATTGTTGATTAAGCTTTGGATCTGCTCTATGTATCTATTATGTTATGCTTTGGTGTATCGTTAAGAGGTTTCCGTTTTATATCTCCTTACTTTTCATTGTAATTTATTTTATATCTAATAAATATGGGTGAAGACTTACCCACACCAGATGTTTACACCAAGCCGTCAACCTTATTTAACTATAACTAATGGTATTTAATTATAGTTATCTTTCATTTGTTTACACGTAAATTTAAATAATAATATCAAAATAATACTACTTACTTAATATTCTAGCTATTTTCGTTAAGATCTTAACAAAACGTTTAATCAATCGAAAAGAATGAACAATGCCGTAGAAAGCAAATGAAGTGTAAAACAGTAGGGTATCCAAATCTCCTTCTTTCTTCATATATCAAAGAAAACATGTTTTACTGAGGTGAGGAGCATTGCTATTATATTAATCAAATAATTTTTCTGAATGTATTAAAATAATCACAATCTTTATTGTTTTTTTCCAAAGCCTTGTAAAATCTAGTAAATTTTCAGAATTTTCAGTTGTTTCTCGACTCTCCTCCTCTAGATAAGTAACCCGTTATACTTCCCCTTCTTCCCATATTAACTTTTCGAATTAGTCTTTTGATCCTTAATGGTGAAATAAAAGTACGAAGACACAAAATGCAGAATGCTAGAAGATGATAATGCTAATTATTCCGATTCTCTCTCTCTCTATTTTTTTTTGTTTATTAAAATTAAGACATTAATAGACTTAAAACTCGTTATAACTTTTGCTTATCTCTCATAGTTAACTTAACTAAATTTGGGGTAAACACACGGCAGAGGTAAGTTTTTACCTAAACATGGTAGGAGTCAATGTCGAAACCCCCAATATCATAAGATGTGAAAGCTCGGATCATTGGATTTGGAAAAAAAGCCCCATAGATCTTTGAAGTTTTTAATTTATAAATTAATAAAATAGCATAACAACCACAAAAAAAAAGTATATTGAAAGCTTAAGAGATTAAAAGAATAAGAAATCACAAAAATAAAATATCTAGTATCGTTTATAAATATAAATAATGCAATAGTATTAAAGTTACTACAAGATAAAATAAATAAATAAATAAAGCAGTTATGTTTTATCTTTCAAACGATTAAAAGATCACAATACTTTTAAAAAATATTATCAAATTACACAATTTGCCTCTGTAAAAATTAATAATCAATGAACTCCCTCAATATTGTCATTTAAAATATTACTCCTCATGAGTAAACATAAAATTACTTTCAAATAGTAAAATAAGAAAGGTTTGATAATTTCTAGAGACGTAGAACTAAAATATAAATATCGGTAGTAAGTGAAGACGTAAATTTTGGTTATTTAAATGATATTCACTCTTCGATGTTCCCAATTAGTAATTATACAATAGTATAACTCATTATTTTGAGTTACTCTCAATCGCTATATTTTCTCGATGAATAAAACTTTTAGTCATTTATTTGTTAAAGAATTTGAGTATCAACAATACTAGTTAGGGAATTTGATGCATGATTGCGTTAGGAACGGTAACAATGAGCGTTAGGTGTGTTTTGAATGTACAATCGGCGTTTAGAACGTAATCCTCACAGAATTAAGCCCCATATTAACCTCAGAACATTTCGATAGTACTTCACTCCGGGACGAGTCCCCAAGCGATTCCCAAGAAAGCCTTTTAAAATAGTAATATAAAGGACTAGTAATGCTTTATATAAAAGGATAAAGACGATAGTTTTAGTCCAAACTTAAGGGACAACTTTGAACTTTTTACTTGCTACAATAGGTATAAGCAATAATTTGATTAGTCAAAGGGGTCAAAATAACAAAAAGGAAGCTTACGATACATTCGTTTAAGGTGTTCCCGTCGGCAATACACTACTGCAGAGGTCTGATATTTCTCCGTCCAAGTGTCGACTCAACCCCGAGATAAATCACCATTTTTGGTTGCAAAGAAACTTTGGTTAAGTGAACGTCAGATCAGATATGTCGACAGCGACATACCCACCGCCGCCGCCGTACTACAGGCTGTATAAGGACTATCTTCAAGACCCCAACTCTGCTCCTGAACCTCCCCCTCCCATTGACGGCACCTATCTCCTCTTTGGTAGCAACTACACTGTATGTAATGTCTCTCACCTGTTCCCCCCCTCC
>MDKI01051449.1:0-23042 GCA_005239505.1 Nicotiana paniculata | reverse complement strand
ACACTCCTCCTTACCAATCACAAAATCATTAACAACATACAAAGAGGGATTTCACAGGAAATCAATATTTCATCATATTTTCTATTATCATTTATCATTTCAATCTCAATTCAATATTCACAAGGGATTTCACAAGAAATCAGTGTTCCAACATAGTTTCTAGCATCATCTGTTATTTAAATCTCAACTCAATGTTCACAATATTATCCATCATGGTGGAACCAAATACCAAACTTCCAACACTTCAACAACAATGATAATCACAAGTAATAAGCTTTACAACTACCAGAATAATAAGAATTTACTTTCACTCGCATGTTATGACCTGACCACAACGTATAGGTAATCGTCACCTCACATATACATTGGATTTAACAACAAAACATGTAACAAGTAGTCACACAATACATATTCCCTCAAGCTAAGGTTAGACACAACACTTACCTCGAATTCACAGGCACTCACTGCTCAAGCACTGCTTTTCCTTTAGAATTAGGCTTCAACTCACTCGAATCTAATTACAATTGGGTTCAACATCATTAATTATTTCTAAAGGTATTAACTTTAATGAAAAACTATGGTTTTTCTATGTTTTCTTATCAAAATATGAAAATCGACCCCGGGCCCGCTTGGTCTAAACTCGAGGTTCGAACCAAAATTCGTTTATCCATTCTCCCCCGAACCCGGATATACAATTGATTTTGGAATCCGACCTCAATTCGAGGTCTAAACTTCTAAATTTTGAAATTTCTAAGTTCTACCCAAAAATCCCAATTTTTACCATGAAAACTAGATTTTTGGTTGGAATCTTGTTAAAAGTTGTTAAGGATTGAAATGAATTAGTTAGAGACCACTTACCAATGATTTGGAGAAGCTTGGGTCTTGGAAAATCGCTTATGGAGGTTTAGGATTTGAGAGAATTGAAAAAGATGTGAAAATCCCGTCTAAAATTTGTTTTAACAAGTTGCGAATCTCGCATTTGTGATCAGGGGTTCACAATTGCGAACCCTTCAAATTCCAACAACCATCGCAAATGTGATGAAATTGTCGCATTTGCGACTTCTGAGGGATTCCGCATTTGCGACCAGAATCTCGCATTTGCGACCAGAATCTCGCATTTGCGAGATCAGAGGCTGGCCCAGGACTTCGCATTTGCGAAGCCTGATCAGACACCTGTCAACACCATATATCAACTGAGTGAAATTTTTTCTAAGTCTAAACACTCTGTAGCCTACCCGAAACTCACCCGAGCCTCGGGGCTCCAAACCAAACATGAACGAAAGTCTAAAAACATCATACAGACTTGCTCGTGCGACCAAATCATCGAAATAACATCAAAACTACAGATTTAACCTTAAAACTCAAGATTTCCTCAAGAACACTCAAATTTCTAACTTTTGAACCGGACGTCCAAATCACGTCAATTTAACTCCGATTCTCATCAAACTTCACATATAAGACTTAAATATCACAACAAACTTGTTACAGGCTCCGGAACCAAAATATGGGTCCGATACCACGATTTCAAACATTATTTCATGTAAAAACCAGCACAATAATTTTCTTCACAAATTGTTTTCTAAGGCTAGGAACCTCGGAATTCAATTCCGGGCATACGCTCAAGTCCCAAATTTTACTGCGGACCTCTTGGGATTATCGAAACACAGATTCGGGTCCGTTTACTCAGAATGCTGACCAAAGTCAACTAAAACCAAATTTTAACTCTAGAAATTTCTATTTCTCATATTTTCACATAAAAGCTTTCCGGATTTACGCCCAGACTGCGCACGCAACTTGAGATAATTAAAATTAGTCTTTCTAAGGCTAATAAGCCTAGAATGGAGTCTAAATTCGTAAATGACCCTTTGGGTCATCACACAAATACACAAAAAGTCAAACTTGGTCCACTCTTCCATTTTAAAACTTCTAAAATGAGAATCATTCATCCAAATTAATCATGAAGCACTCGAAAATCGAAACCAACGATACACACAAGTCATAATATACCATGTGAAACTACTCGTAACCTCAAACCGCCAAATTGAATGCACATGCTCAAAACGACTGTTTGAATCATTACACATATGCAAAAGATTATTACTATTTTTTCTGATTTCTGATGGGGGCGAAATGAGGGTAAGAGAAAATGCATTTTGTAAAATAGGAGAATTTTTGTTTAGAAAAATCAAAAGGTGGTATTATTTTTAGAGATCTAAAATCTTTTAACCAAGCTTTGTTAGCTAAACTTACTTGGAGAATTTTAACTCAACAAGATTCATTACTTGTTAAAATTCTCAAAAGTAAGTATTTTCAAAATAATTCTTTCCTTAAAGCTATTGTTTCATCATCAAGTTTTTGGATTTGGAAAAGTAGTGTTTGGGGAAGAGAGCTGCTGCAAAAAGGGATTCAATAGAGGGTAGGAACAGGTAAAAATATTAAGGCCCGAATTGATTCTTGGATTCCTAATTCTAGTATATTTAAACCCCAACATTATCATACGCAAGTGAATATAGAGTTACAAGTTAATGCACTTATTGGTCAATAGGCGCATACTTGTAAGTTGCAAGATCTTTAGAATTTATTTTGTATTGATGTACTCATGCAATTTTAGCTATACTTGTCTCTATTACGAGCTCTAGAACTATTTGGTGTCACTGTAAGTCATGTAATTATGAGGTTAAATTGGGTTATCATTTACCTAAGAAAATTGCAAGATGTAGGGAGGTTAGAATGCTAGACCTCAATTTAGTCATCACTCTTTTTCAAAAGCTTTTCAGGAATTCTTATGGTCCCTGAACATTAAGAATAAATATAAACATTTTATTAGGAAATGTATTTCGAATGTGCTACCTATTAATTTGTGCTATTTCTAAACGTTTGAATCATGTATATGATGTGTGTAAGATATGTGGCTTAGAAAATGAAACTATTGATCATATGCTCTTTAGATGTCATAAAGCTCAGTTAGTTTGGAAATTGAGACCTATTAATTGACCTAACTTAGAAAATACTTTAGATTTTGTTGCATGGTGGTATGATGTTTTTATTAATGCTAATAAATATCCTGAATCTATTGAAATTGTTAAACTAAGTATTTCAGTCATGTGACAAATTTGGAAGGCTAGAAATTTGTTAAATTTTAATGGGGATATATGTGAACCTAATGAAATTGTAAACAAAGCACTTTTTGATTTTCAGGAATATAAAAAAACTATACTTACTATCTCTTCTCCTTCCCACGTATCTTACTGTTTTGATAATAAAAATATTATTGTGACATAGGTGTTGTTATGTTTGCAGATGCCAGATTACAATTGTAAAAGAAGATAGCTAGTATTGGAGTGGCGGGTGTGAATAACTGTGGTCATTTGCGTCAAGCATTTGGCATCCCAATTCAATTTGTTGGAAAAGTCATTACTGCTGAAGCACTACCAATTCGTGAAGCTTTGAAAAAAGCTATAAAAAATGAATGGTCAAAGGTGCATATTCTATCATATGCAAAAATGTGGTGCATATGACAAGAAAAAGGATGTTAGTCTCACGGGAGAGAAAGACTACTTGTGAAGATATCTAGAAGATGATGAATTCCTTTGAAAATATAAATGTTGCATATATTGCTAGATTTTGGAATGTCTTAGCACATTATTTAGCCAAGTTTTCTATCTCGCTCTTACGTAGAATTACTTGTTTTTTTTTTTCTCAACTTTTCCTAATTGGATTATAAATGATGATATTGCATCCTTTGACTCCTTGAGAGCTAATATAGTAAAGCTGTTTGCTGAAAAATAAAAAACTATAAGAGAAGTTACAAGAAAAGTAGTAGCTTACCTTGTGGGAATGGTAAAGAAATGAGATTATTATTATCGATATTTGAAAATATTTTAACGATAAACTTCAGTTATATATTTCTGAAGTTAGTATTTGGCAAGGTTAATTTAGTAGATCTTTCATCTAAAACTTTACGCAACATGCATAAATATCGCCAAACCAAACTTCAGTCGTGTATGCTTAAATTCTGACAGAAATATCTTAAGTTCACAAAAAATATACCAAAATTTATAACTTCAAACACGAATTTTTGCAACATTTGTTGCATATATTTGAAATAGTTAAACATAAATTTGGGCTATGCCTTAAAATAGGGGTACAAAATCGGCTATCTCCAAAAAGGTTCGAATCCGATTTGGGCCTAAAAATGGGCCGGGTTTTGGATCCTCACTAAAACCTCTAAAATCAGGGTTTTAACACTATCAGTGTTTTCCCCTCACCATATTTTCCTTTCTTCTCTCTCTCATTTCTCCGGTGAGCAAGAGCAAAAATGACCAAATTCAGGAAACTGAATCGTCCAACCGGACATCGTATGTCCATGCTCAGGTTCCTCTTTGTTCGCATAATTATTTGCCTATGTACTCTTTTGTGTTTGTTGAAGAATTTCATATAATTGCAAATGGGTTTGTTGTAGGACAATGGTGTCGCAATTAGTAAAGCACGAGCGAATTGAAACTACCGTTGCTAAGGTAATATAAGCTTTTTATTGTAGTGTTTTTACAGCTACCCACTTCTCGTAAAGTATAGCTTTGTCCACATTGATTTAGTATTTCTCCAAAGATCTTACTATTTGTTATTCTTTGATTAATTGGTTAACTCAAACAAATGTCTGATTAAAAACTAATGGTGTACCATGTACATTACGCCACTCAAAAGTCCGATCATCTACCTACACAACCGGGTATTTTCCATAATTTTTAGCCCCCCTCTTTTCCTTTTGCTAAACTGCCCACTTGGCCAAAGTTTCTCCTACTGCGTGATTGGATGTTGAAAATTGCATATACCAACTACCAGAATTGTGATGGATAATGTGGGCTGTTAGAGGGGGAAGAGTATTACTCTATCTTAGCTACGAACAGTTCCTCCATCAGTGGCCAAATACTGGACTAAGTAGTCATTATCTTAATGTTTTATCATTTGAAGTAGATAATGGCCATCTCTGTTTGAGGAGTTACACTTTTTTAATCCTTTAAACCTTCTTAGTATGTTAGAAATTGGCTCTGTTGAAATTTATTATGGATGAGAGTGTCAGTCATAGATCATATGAGTAATTACAAAATCAAAAGATTTAGTTCAATGGCTGGGCTTTCTATCTTGAGTTGTCTTTTCCATTCTTTCAGATTGCCTTTGTGTGGAAGTCCAGTAGCCCTTGTTGTATAACCTTTGGTATCAGACGGTGAAAGGTATCTTTTAAAGGCGTGATAGTTGAAAGTGGTCTTTATTCTCTTTAGGGGGTTTATAACTAGAGTTGTGTCATGCATTTCTACTGCTGTCTTTACTAATTGTATTTGCTTCTTCCTAAATGGGCGGTTGGGAAAATTGAGCATCTGATGCATGATGTTCTTTGTAAAGGGAGTCATAACACATGGAGAGACCATTTATTAAGTTGGGATTTGGGATCTTGGTGTCTATAAGCCTTTTCTATTATCAAAAGCTCTTTGTGATGTGATCAAAAGCAAGGGTGGCCTTTCTTCATTATAATGTCTGGGATGCAAGATATAGGAATAGATTACTTCATTTCCCTGTTATACTTGGTGATTTTGGGCGTATTTGGTTCACGGAGGATCTCATAGGCAGTATTCCTTTATCTGATATATGCCGATGATGTGTTACCTTATTCACAGGCGTTCCATTCTTATCATTTTGTAACTCAAAAAAGGACTTACTTTCACAGAACCTCAATGATGTGATGATCGAGTTGCCCCTTTCCAATTTGATTGGTAATCTTATGCAGTCTACATCTCGTACCGTAGAGTGTCTTAAGGTTCAAGTCTTTCTTCTCTATTATTAAGTTCACGATTCCAACTGGTTTTGTCTGTTATCTTTTTCCGGAAAGTGAGGGTTCCTTTTGAAACAAAAACGATTTACCGTGATTTTAGTTCACGTAGACTTCATGCCTGTCACACTTGTTTCTATATAAGACTGGTGTATATGTGCATACAAAGCAGGAGTCCCATCCATATTTGATGTGGATTACCCTTCTGCTAGGCATTGGAGTGGCTATTTGTTATGATGAGAGAAGCTTGTCGTAGTTTGAGTTCTTTCTTTCTAACTTTTTGGGTGTGATAAAATATAGAAGGTAATGTTTGTGCATATGTTTTATACTTGTAACTTTGTGGTGTATTTGGCTTGAATGGGTTGATAGAGTGCTCTAGGACAAAGATATGGTGCCAACTTTTGCATGTCGAATATGGAGTCAACTATACGAAAAGGAACTCTACTAACTACTTTGGACCTTATGTTTTTCGTCTACATTATGGATTGCGTATGCACATCTAATAAAATGGTGAAGGCTTGCTTTTTCGTGTAACATTAAATGATCTCGAGAGGAATTGCTGTAACTCCTTGTTTAGAGCTGTCTTTTGTTCCTTATATTCTTGTCAACATCTTGTCCCAGTGTTATCAAAAATGAAAATCTGGAAAAGTGACAAGGTCTGGGGCTTAAAGTGCAAAGCGTAAGTTAACATGCAAGCTTTAGTGAATGAAGGCGCAAATAATAAATTTTGTTTAATTATAAGAATAAAAGCGCAAATAATAAATTTTGTTTAATTATAAGAATAAAGGCGCAAATAATAATTATAAGAACAAACCGTATTTATGCAGACAAAAGAATTGACATAACTACAGTTTAAAAGAATATTTAGTGTTTAGTGCTGCCCTCTTTAAGAGGGAACTCATAGTCCATGAAACACATACCTACCTGTAATGAGCTAGCTCTGGAAATGAGGTAAGTTCTTCTGAAATGCGATACATCCTTGAAACTTGAAGTATATCTTGGTTTATTTGACAAGCATTTAAACATTACCTTTTTCTAATAAGTAACAAAACATTTTAAAGCTTTTAAAATTTCAATTTGACAAGCTACTAGATTTAATGTGCATTTGGAATGATTAATCCCGTCTGTCTTTTTTATATGAATGCAGGCGAAGGAAGTCCGAAGGTTGGCCGACAATATGGTTCAGCTTGGAAAGGAGGTAGAAATATGGATGGAAAATTGAAATTTTGAAGCTGTTTTTTCTTATAAATGAAATTTCTTAGGTTTTGTGGTGTGTGAAAATGTTAATCTATCGTTTTAGTCTCATTCACCTTGAAATGCATACAATGACTTTGTACTAAAAAGCAAAATATAATATACTGCAAGAAAAATATGCCAATTAGTCAGTAATGTTGTATACATGGTTTATTTGCTGAATTCTTAATCTAAAATTGCATCACGGCTATCCACTCTTACATAATTTCCATAAAGATTTCATTTGTTCTATCAAATTAATAGTGAAGCATCACAGCTAGTTTTAGAGAGAGAAAATCTGCCTTCTCTTTAGATTTTGAGGCTGTTCTCTGCATAAGGTAGTGACCGTTCTTTTCCGTCAGAAACTGGGTATCCTAGGAAGTTAGAGTAGAGCCGATTTGCTGTGTAATTTAAGCCTAGGTTATGGCAAAATGAGTAGTAAGTTGGTCTGATTTCTTTTCGTTAATGAAGAGGTTCTTGGTGAGGTAGCAAGGTAGCCATCTCTATTCCTGCAAGGTGGGTGCGATGATATGTGGTAGGTGATCAAAGCTTGTTTATAGTGTCAAGGGATGATGCAGAAAGAAAGCTTGCATTTTCGGACCCTTGCTTGGTCCGCCACTTCCATGAATGCGCAGCGTCAATAGATTTGATCGCAGATTGGTGGCGAGGTCTTGAAGAAGAGCCGACCTGACCAAAGGTGTCCAATTAAGGTGATGCCTTGTTATTTTTCAGATTTCCCTCCAAGGTAGAAGCTGGAGGAGTTTTAAAGGAAGAAAGTTGGCGGTTGAGAGTGTTCTTTTGCTGCTTGACTGATGTTCCTTTAGCTCACAGTGGGCAGGATTGAGAAAAAGAGAATAGGGTATCTTTAATTAGCTTAATGGGAATTCCCATCGATCGTTGGTGCATGGGACTATTAAAACAGATTGGATATATATATATATATATGTGTGTGTGTGTGTGTGTGTGTGTGTGTGTGTGTGTATGTATATATATATGTGTATGTATGTATGCATATTGTATATATATGCGTGTGTGTGTATCCGCAGAGGCTTTTTGGATGTGGACGTACTCGTACTGATCTGTTGAAAAGTCTCAGTCAAAGACGGTGGCAGTGTTTCAAGTCATGTAGGATCAGAGATGGAGAGTTCTGCTTTAAGGTTGGGATTTCCATAGAGAAAGTTCTGTTTTGTCCCCAAATGCTTCAGTGTTTCTCCAGAAGATTCAGTTTGAATCAGGGCAGATGACAACTTAAGTTATGGGGGATTGCTCAATGGTGTTTTGATGTTGTCTTAACCGATTAATATAAGATACATATTACCAGTGACTGCACAGGAAGCTTTTATGTGAAGAGGTGGTGTTCATTCTCATGAAAAAGTGGGGGATAGTGTCTATTTTGGCTTTTCTTGCCATACAGTCTCGGATCTGATTCCTCGTCTCTTTCGCGCTATTGAGGAGCGATAATGAGATTTTTGTCCATGTAGAGAAAATGGAAGGACAGAAGAATTAATGAGGAAGATAGGGAACTTATCCCAAAATATGAGGAAGATAAGGGAAAATAGGACAATAGTAGGGATTTCGGATCCAAAATGCCACTCTGAAATGGGTTCAAGCTGAAAGGTGGCCAATCAAAGGAGATGATGTTGCTAATAAGAGCAATTTGTGTACACAAAGAGCATAGTGGTGTTCACCTTGATTAAAAACGAGATGGCAGGAAAGTTTCTTTATTTGGGTTTGATTAAGAGTGTTATCACAGGGTTGACATTTAAAGAAATGGGTGAAATGTTGTTGCCTCTTTTTGAAATTTTGATTAGTTTCTCGATTGTAGAGGTTGTGTTGGCTGTTGAGAATTGGAGCTTAAGCTGGTTGACCTTGGTCTTGTTGGTTTCTTTTCCTAATTGAGTTAAAACATGAGGTGAAAATACTTCTGAGGCTAATATCACTTTTTCGCATATTTCTTGTTTCAAATCGCACTTCACTGAATACAAAAAAATGGAATGTGACCTTTGTGCGCTTCTCATCTGGAAAACCCAAAAATGAGATTTGAGATGGAATCTAAAGTCATCTCTGCAATTTTATTTTTCTGTTCTCTCCTTTGTTTTCTGAGCAATGGTCCTGTCCTGCTTTCAGGTTTTATCTTTAACTTTGTTTGTACCTGAGCACACTTTTTGAACTATTGTAGGGAAGTCTATCTGCTGCAAGACAGGCAGCTGCCTTTGTGCGTGGGGATGATGTCATTCATAAGCTATTTACTGAATTGGCTTACAGATACAAGTGAACCTCAAACCGTTAAGTTTCTTCTCTATTTTTTTTTTAATTGAAATATGGTTCTAAATATCTTGAAACTTATATATTACAGAGATAGAGCTGGTGGATACACGAGAATGCTCCGAACTCGAATTCGAGTAGGTGATGCTGCACCAATGGCCTATATAGAGTAAGATTCTCACTTTAATAGGCGCACTACTTTTGCTAGTAGACACTGAGAAATGGCTTTCTGTTGCGGGTGGGGTATTTGGGGGTTTGGGGGGTGGGAGCTCGGGGCAGTGGTTTGATGATCTTGGTACTTATCCCAAAAGAGAAGATAAAAGTAGAATACTGGTTCAGATTTGTGAAGGGACGACTATATCCATACACTGTCATTGATTATTTTTCTGTTATCTCGGCAGGTTTATTGATAGAGAAAATGAACTTAGACAATCCAAACCACCAAATCCTCAACCTCCACAGAGACCAGCCATGGATCCCTGGACAAGATCTCGGCTCAGCCGGCAGTTTGCACCACCTAAGGAGGAGAAAAGCTCTGACTCTGATATTTAATATTAGTTCTTTTTTGGTAGTGCATTCAAGATGATTGCTTTGTCTTCTCAATTCATTATGATACAAATGTTTGGAGCCTACATGTAGCAATGTAATGATAATAATGTTTCATTGAACAGCCTATGTATTTTCCAGCCTGCCTTGTATTCTACGTGATCGATACAACCTGAATCAAGCTAATGGTACTTGGCTAGTGCTGGATTTCCCCCCACCCCACCCACGCGGTCTAGTCGTTTTCAATCCGCACCATCCCCTTTTTGTCTGTAGGAGGCTCCTGATAACATTCACCATGGTTAATGGAAGAGATCAAAAATTTTATTGGGAAATGTGTGCATGAAGTTCTCATGGGATGATTGCTTGATTGGGGTCTTGAAATCAGCTCACTACTTTTGTGACTTCACCTTTTTCGCTCTTTTCTCCAGCGTAAACAGTATTTCAGAATAGGCTTGTATAATTAGCTGCTGCTTTGCCGCCTTTTTAATTTTTAAACTAGTTGAGGTGAAATAAGAAAAGAACAGCATTGGCGGTCAACAAGAGGCAGATCGAATTTTTGGATATGAATATTTTGAAATTCAATTGATGGAGACTGCATGAGTTTAAGGGGTGGGCGTCGGTGCGGTGCGGTTTGCAAGAGGTTTTGTTCGGTGTTCGGTTATTGATTTGGTGTATCGATAACTGAATCAATATAAATCCGGTTGGTTCGATATTTGAAACTACAGTTCGGTTGGTTTTCGGTTTTGTTCGGTCGGTTCTACTTGTTGTTCCTATGATTAAAGGATAACCATATCCTTTGGATGGTTTACATTAATAAAAGAATATATTTCTAAGTTTTGATTTCTGATAGCATAGAGTTTGTATGGGTTGTGATGTCGCACATTTGAGTAACTAAAAACCTTGTGCCGCAGCATCGTAATTAAATGTAACTGGATTCTGGATTCATCAGCAAGGAAAGAGAGCATCATCATCACCTTTGCACTGCTACAACTTGGGGATATATTTGGTACCTTCCATCGGGTGCTCTTTTGAGCGGATCTTTTTATACAACTGCATGACAGACTCAGAATCTTGGAAACCAACTTGGATATCACATCCGTTGGGCGAATACTTTCACTACAGTCGAAGAAGCGAAGGGCTTTGCAAAGATAAACTTTGATTTTTCCGTTAACCGAAACCCTAAAATCGATTACCGAACCAAACACCAAACTTTAAAAATTTATAAATCGTAATAGATCGAATAAAACGAATCGAATAAACCCAAATTGTCGTTCGGCGGTATTATGCTAACCCCTAATGAGTTATGAAACTAATTATCCAAAGTAATGAATCTAAAATTGCAAGAAAATATTTCGGCAGAAAAATTCCTAAGAAGTTAAGCAGGCAAACCTCCAAAAGAATACAATTCCCCTTTAGTTAATGTTTTGTTCTAAAAATTCGTTGTAGAATCTCTACAAATTCATTATGTAATTTAACGTTGCAAGTAAATATCCATATAAAATTGATGCAATTTGAGGCATTTCCCAAAGAAATTTATAGTTGGTTCTAGAAGACTAGAAGAGCCATAGTACATTTTAGTATATTATTCGAACTTTACCTATGACTTAATTGATTTCTTCGAGAAGATTGTATACGGGTAAAACCGAGGGACATATACTCAATGAGTCAAACGAAGCGAAGACATAACTACATGGGATCAGAATCAAAACCAGGAACTTCTTGTACTAGGGGCTGAACGGAGTGTTCGCCGCTGGGCCTAGCAAGACAACACTCCCCGGACCCAGCGCGAGCTCCTAAACCTCGGGAAGCACAACGAACGGTTACACACAACTAATAGAAAGTCGTGATATCCGCACCCAACCGGGTATTACGGCGCGAATCTCGCCCGACGTCGATATCACATCATTAATTGATGAAAAAGGAGGATTTTTTTTACCTTTTATAGAGTTGTACTAGGGATGAAACTCTCCTACTATATAAAGGGGAAGCTTTTTCATTCAATACACATGATAACACGCATATCAAAGCAATATAAACTTGTTTCTCTGCTTCCTAGTTACTGAGAATTCTTATTTTAATCATAGTTCTTCATACACATTTGGCTCCGAATCGTGGGTCCGGTCGATAACAGAACTATTGTTAAGTTTAAATTCGATCCCGGACTTAACATTTCAGTTGGTTTGGTTATTTATTTTATCTTTAATTCATTTATCTAACGTTCTTGATTGCTTGTGTCGAACCAATCCACATATCCTTAAAATCGCGTACAAAATAATTGTTATCCATTTTAAGGATAAACTGTTTGGCTCCCACCGTGGGGCTAAGGATAATAGTGGTGGTTTGATACAAATCTCCATAACACACTATTTTATACTTGTTTTTTAAGGTCTCAATTTCAGGTTAGCTTTAAAATGTCGAATTCTCAATCCGTTCACTTGAACGTTGAGGATGGGTCGGCCATCATAGAGAAAACAACAATCTGGTGCCTAGCAATGATGTGCCCCCTGCTAATCCTAGCAAGGTCCCAATCGTAGACCCAGTCGATGTTAACTGATAATAGGCTAAATGCATGTAGCTTAGTGTATATTTGTACTCCAACTTAATGATGCTTCACTGTCTTAGGAGTGTGAAATGATGTTAAAATGGCTCTAATTGTTGATTTTATGTTTCGCAGGAGCAAATTGCGCTTATGAGGACCTAGGATGGTGTTTGGAGCCAAATTGAAGGAGAAAGGCCCCTTGGAGTATTTAACGTGTGAAAAGAAGGAAGAAAATTGCTAGGACAGATTACAAGTACACTAGCACGGTCTTAGCGCACCCATTAGCGCAACCGCGCTAGTCCAACGATCCCCAGGCAGAATGTTTAGCCATTAGCGCGCCCAGTAGCGCGATGACTAGCACGGGCGCGCTAGTCCAGTCGAACGCGTTATTTTCCAAGGGTATAATTGAAAGTTTGGGGCAATTCCACTTAACCTATATAAGATTCAACTCGCCCAAAAGAGGGGAGGAATCAAGGTTTAGAGTCTTGTTCAAGAATAGAAAAGGCAAGAGGCAAGGAGGGCAATTGGGCATCAAATCTCATCTCTCTTACTTGTATTTTTGTCATTGTTGATGAATTCTTCTATTGTTATTTTCAGTACAATTATGAGTAGCTAACCTATTTAGTCTAAGGTTTTGGTGGAACCCGTTGAGGATGGACATCTTGTTATATTAATATAGTTTGCTTGGTTTCAATCTCTATTTGTTCAACTAAGTTCTTATTGTAGTTGATTGAAGGGTCCTAAATTAGCTGTGCCTATTTAGTATGTATCTGCTCAGGAGAGAGTGCATATTTAGGTAGTTGTTTAACAACACCACTTCCAAAGTATAAGAGGGATTCATAACCGAGGGTTTAAAGGTTGGATTAGGGATAACGATACCTTGGGTGCAATCTAAAGTGAGATATAATAAAAGCAAGCTAGCGTAGCTCGGGAGAGCGCATCTAGTAAATTGTCGTAATTACTCGGGAGAGATTTACGGTAGCAAGAGTGATCATGATTGATAGAGATAATTAGGCCAAACAATAGGAAATATACAAGAAGGGATTTTATCAGCGGGGGAAACCATAACCTTAGATCTTTTTCGCATTTGTTTACAACCCATCAATAGTTATCTTCTAGTTTAATTACTTTCATTCAGTTATATTCTAGTTTAATTAATTTTATTCTGTTTTAGTTAGGAGAAACACCAACAATTGATATTCATAATCTTTGGGAAGTTGAGTACGAAGAATCGAGTGAGTCTAACAGCTATAATTGATAGGTTAATTCCCTGTAGGATTTGACTCTGGGCTAAATACTCAGATTATATTTGCAACATCCGCTTAGTCCTTTTTATAAGGCATAGTTGGGCGTGATCAAATTTTGGCGTTGTTGCCGAGAAAGTAACGGTGTTATCAATTACAGTTTGAAGAAATAAAAAATTCTGGAGTATAGTCAATTTTCATCTATACATTGAAATTTTAACGTTTGCTAACTTGGTTGTACATGTGCATGCCTAGAAACTCATCGAGAACTGGTGAAGTATTTGAAGCCTTATCAGACCCCAAGAAAGTTTTCAAGCCCTTGAACCGGTCCAACCGGAAAAGCAAACAACAACCATCAATTGAACAACTTGAACCCGACATGGAAGATCTAAACAATATGAACAACAATGGGGATGACGTGGTAGACCCAGTTGCGCAGATAGTGGCACCTCTTGTGCCAGAGGCTCCTTTATATGATTGGGCACAACCCACGGTGGAGAATTTGACCACTTCGATAGTAGTCCCTCAGATACAGGCCGAGTCTTTCAGATTACAAATAATATGCTGCACTTGCTGCAGAACAAGGGACTATTTTCGGGGCCATACATTGAGGATCCCCAACAACATTTGAAGAATTTCCTGTCGATTTACAAAACTCAGAGGCAGCCAAACGTCACTCAGGAAGCAATAAAACTGTTGTTGTTTCCATTCTCAGTGACAGGATCAGCCCATACTTGGCTAAACTTTCTCCCCATTAATTCCATTACCACATGGGAGGAGTTAGTTAAGCAGTTCGTGAACAAATTCCATCCACCCAACAAGACAGCTCGACAACTTGATGAAATCTTGAGCTTCAAACAGAAGCCAACTGAAACATTGCAGGAAACATGGGAACGATTTAAAGAAATATTGGTTATCTGTCCGCACCATGGTATTCCAGAGCAAATGTTGGGGCAACGTTTCTATATGGGTCTGGCGGATATTGTAAAGGCAAATGTAGATGCTTCAGCTGGTGGAGCATTCTTGAGCAAAACTTGGAGAGAAAGCCAGATCCTGCTTGATAAAATGGCGCAAAATTAGGGGTGGACAACCAGGAATGCACCCATTAATCCAGTAGTTCACTCAGTACCCTTCGATCCATCTAACAATCTTGCTGATAATATGGCCACCTTGATAACACAAATGAGCATACTAACCAAAAAGGTGGAGGAGTCAGGGCAAAAGCAGCAGGTACATATTGTGGATACAACTAATGGGGGCTTATGCACATCTTGCATTATCCAGCCACTTGGTAATCGGTGTAATGCTGAATGTGATCAACATCACTACACTGAAAATATGAACTATGTGTCGAAGTATGGGGGTCAACGACAGGGTGGGCAGAATTGGGGCCAACAAAATCAACCGTACAAGCCAGTTCAGCAATAGCACAACAGTGGAAACATGGGAGCCATGCGACCTCAGGGTAATGTGGCGCCTTACCAAAGGCCACATGGGTACAATAATCAGAATCAGCAACAGGCTTATCACCCCCCTCCCTCAGCAACAACATGGTGGTAGACAGGAAGATGAGTTTTCCAGACTTGAAGCAATGATGCAACAGTTTATTGGGTCAACTGCAAAAATAAGCGAGAGAGTAGATGCAGATGAGTCAGCTATTAAAAACATTGAAGTGCAAATGGGCCAGATCTCGATGTCTTTGAATAATCGTCCTCAGGGGACATTGCCTGCAGACACTCAGGTAAATCCTAAGGATCATTTTCCTAAGCAGCTAATGGCAGTGAGTCTACGCAATGGCATAGACTTAGACTTGGAGCAGGAAAGAGCTCGAGAAAGCAGACATGCTGAGATACTGGTAGCAGTGCCTATTGAAATTGCTGAGTCAACAAAACTGACTGAGGTGGCAGTGCAGCCTGACCAAGGAGAACCCAACACACAGCTTGAGGTTGAGAAAGAAGCTGAGCCAGCCCAGGAATCGGTAATTGAGGTGGTGGCTGACAAAGAAAAATCCCAACTCACTAGGAAGAAGAGACCTCCAACACCACCCACACAGGCTGGCTAAGTATTAGAAGGATGAGCAGTATAAAAAGTTCATGGACATGTTGAAACAAATACAGGTAAACATTCCTTTGATTGATGCTCTAAAAGAGATGCCTGGGTATGCAAAAATGATGAAGGACTTAATGTCCCGAAAATTTGACTTCCAATACTTGGCCACAGTTACGCTTATTTAGACTTGCAGTGTTGTTGTGACCCGAGAAATTGCAAAAAAGCTGTCTGATCCAGGGAGTTACACCATTCTCTACACCATTGGAAATTTTGCCTTTGCAAAGGCATTTTGTGATTTAGGGGCCAACATTAATCTTATGCCCTTGGACATCTACAAGAGGTTGGGGATTGGTAGAGCTAGACCAACCTCTATGTTGTTGCAGCTGGCAGACAGGACGGTAAAAAGACTGTCAGGCATTCTTGATGACGTATTGGTGCAGGTAGGGAAGTTTGTGTTCTCTGCGGATTTTGTGATACTGGAGTGCAGAGTGGATGAAGATATTCCCATAATTTGGGGAAGGCCATTCTTAGCCACAGGACGAGCCCTCATTGATTGTGAAACTGGGGAGCTCAAGATGAGGTTGAACGATGAGGAAATCACATTCAATGTGCAGAAATCCATGAGGCGACCAAGTGAGTTCGCCAATTATTCTCTTATTGATGTTGTGGATGTGATAGTGGAGGAAGATGATGAGTCCTTAACTATTTAGGACCCCCTTGCTTCATGTTTGATGAATTTAGGTGAGGTAAATGGGGGAAGAATAGGCAGAATGGGTTTTAGCGCTGGAAGGAAAAGGTGTTTGGAAGAGGGCACTCGAGTTTGAGCCCTTACACTTAGAAAAGAGAGAGACTCCGCCAGCCAAGCCATTTGTTGAAGAGCCACCCAAGCTGGAGTTGAAGCCACTGCCAGCCCATCTCAGGTACGTATTTCTTGGACCTAATTCTACTTTACCTGTTATTATCTCATCCAGTTTGCTAGATGTGCAGGCAAAACAACTATTACAGGTACTCACAGAGTGTAAGAATTCCATTGGTTAGACCATGGTAGACATAAAGGGGATCAACCCGGCGTACTGTATGCACAAAATTCTGCTGGAAGAGGGGCACAAACCTTCCAGGGAACACCAGAGGCGGCTGAACCCAAACATGAAGGAAGTGATGAAGAAGGAAATCATAAAGTGGTTAGATGCGGGAATCATTTTCCCCATCTCTGACAACAACTGGGTTATCCCAGTACAATGTGTTCCTAAGAAGGGTGGCATGACAGTTGTAAAAAATGAAATCAATGAGCTGATACCCACACGGACCGTCACTGGCTGGAGAATTTGCATGGACTACAGAAATTTAAATCTTGCCACCCGTAAAGATCACTTTCCACTTCCCTTCATCGATCAAATGCTCGATAGACTAGCAGAAAGGTCTCACTTTTGTTTTCTGGACGGGTACTCGGGGTAACAAAATTTCCATTTCCTCGAAAGACAAAGAAAAGACCTCATTCACTTGTCCCTACGTGATCTTTGCCTTCAGAAAGATGCCCTTTGGCTTATTCAATGCACCCGCCACATTTCAAAGGTGCATGATGGCCATATTCACTGACATGGTCAAGGATATCATGGAAGTGTTCATGGATGATTTCTCAGTGGTGGGAAATTCATTCGATGAGTGCCTAGAAAATATGACCCGACTGTTGAAGCGGTGTATTGAGACAAACCTTATGCTTAATTGGGAGAAGTGCCATTTCACGGTACAAGAGGGGATAGTCTTGGGGCACTTGGTGGCGAGCAAAGGAATTGAGGTGGATCGTGCCAAAGTAGATGTGATTGCAAAGCTTCCACCTCCCACATCAGTTAAAGCGATAAGGAGCTTCCTTGGGCATGCCGAGTTCTACCGGCGATTCATCAGAGACTTCTCCAAAATAGCCAACCCCCTATGTAAGTTTCTCGAAGACGATAACCTTTTTGTGTTTTCTAATGATTGCATGGTGGCTTTTGAGGAGTTGAAAAAGAGGTTAGTCATGACCCCGATCATTGTTGTTCTCGACTGGAGCAACCATTCAAGATCATGTGTGATGCCAGTGACTACGCAGTGGGAGCAGTGTTAGGACAACGAAAGGAAAAGATAATGCACCCGATCTACTACGCGAGTAGGATATTGAGTGGAGCTCAGCTGAACTACATAGTGATCGAAAAAGAGATGCTGGCAGTAGTGTTCGCCTTTGACAAGTTCAGATCATACCTGATCGGCTCGTAGGTGATTGTTTACACTGATCATGCTGCCCTCAGGTATTTGATTGAGAAGAAAGAATCCAATCCGCGCCTAATTCGTTGGGTGCTGCTACTGCAAGAATTCAATCTAGAGATTCGTGACCGCAAGGGCACAGAGAACCAAGTCGCAGACCATCTGTCGTGACTTGAAGGCGCTGTAAATGTTGTGAAAGCAGAGAATATTCTGGAAACCTTTCCAGACGAGCAGATACTCGCCATGAGCATGGAGGAGGTGCCATGGTATGCAGACATTTAAAATTACCTAGCAAGTGGTATTGAGCCCTATGAACTCTCATATGTCCAAAAGAAAAAGTTTTATAGTGATTGCCGCAATTATTACTGGTTTGAACCTCATCTATTTAGAATTTGTATTGACAATATGATCTGGAGGTACGTCCCCAAGATAGAACAATTTTCTATTTTGCAGGCGTGTCACGCATCAGCGCATGGAGGGCATTTTGTAGGAGTTCGAACAACAACCAAAGTTCTAGAGGCCGGATTCTACTGGCCAACTGTGTTCAAAGATGCCCACCAATGGGTGAAAGGCTGCGATAAGTGTCAACGGATGGGGAACATATTCCGTTGCCATGAGATGCCCATGAACCCGATCCAAGAGGTCGAGGTGTTTGATGTATGGGGGATTGACTTTATGGGTCCCTTCGTTAGCTCTTACGGCAATAAGTACATACTTGTTGATGTAGACTATGTGTCCAAATGGGTGGAAGATGCAACACTCCCCACCAATGATGCAAGGGAGGTAGTGGGATTCTTGAAAAAAAACATATTCACCCGTTTTGGGATCCCAAGGGCCATCATCATTGACGGAGGCACTCACTTCTACAACAGTGCCTTCGAAAAGCGGTTAGCTAAGTACGATGTGCGCCACAAGGTGGCAACCCCCTATCACCCTCAGACGAGTGGTCAGGTTGAGGTGTCAAATCGAGAAATGAAGAGTGTGCTGACTAAAATAGTGAATGCCACAAGAACTAATTGGGCGAAAAAGCTTGATGACGCACTCTAGGCCTACAGAACTGCATTCAAAATGCCAATTGGTATGTTGCCATACAAGTTGGTGTTCGGAAAAGACTGTCACCTTCCGGTGGAACTGGAACATCGAGCTTGGTGGGAACTAAAACAGTTAAATATGGATCTTTGATGCTGTGGGCACAAGTCGAGTCACTGAACTGCATGAGTTGGATGAATTCAGATATCTTGCCTTTGAAAGCACGAGGCTGTATAAAGAGAGAATGAAGAGGTTACATGAAAAGAACATTGTGGACTGAAACTTCAAACCCGGAGATATGGTTCTGCTCTATAACTCAAGATTGAGATTTTTTCCGGGTAAACTCAAGTCCCGATGGTCTAGACCATTTTGTGTGGTCGAAGTGTTTCCCTCAGGTGCTGTAGAGATTGCTTCTGAAAAAGGTGCCCACACCTTCAGAGTTAATGGACAGAGATTGAAACCGTATGTGGGGATGGGAGAGAACAAGGAAGTGTCTGTGGTGCTTCTTGATGAACCTCAGAGGTCGAGCGAGCCGTAAATGCGCTCATTCTGCGTCGTGCCGCGACATTAAATCAGGCGCTTCATGGGAGGCAACCCATTGACTTGTTGTAATTGTCGTGCCACGACATTAACTAAGGTGCTGGTTGGGAGGCAACCCAATGTGTAGTGTTTATAGCGTAGGTGATGAATAGTTGAATTGTTGTAAGTACTAACATATGCAGGTATGCACAGGCGAAGGGTGGACTCAAGCATCCCAAGGAAAAAGTCAGAAAAACGAAGTGTGGTGAGGCCTGGACTAGCGCGACCGCGCTACTGAGCGCGCTAGTGGTCGCGCTAATGGCCTAGTGCACTGCCTCAAGTTCTCGCCACTAGCGCGAGCTAGCCAAAACATAACCCAACCTCCTCCCCCCCCACGTCCGCCCACTTACCCCACTCCCCTAAAATTTTTCTTCTTCTCAAACCCTTCTTCTTCCTTCTCCTAAACAAAGAAAAAAAAAGGAACCCTTCTCCCCTCTCAAGCTCAAGCACTCACACACACCACAGGTTCTTCTTCCACCAACACCCAGCCCTCCCGTACACTTCTCACTCCCTTCACACCATAGGTATGTGTCTTCTTTTCTATTTTTTTCTTTTTTTTTTTTCGTTTTTAATTTTGTAGTTTTTTTTTCCTTTGTTAAAAGTTGTAGCTTTTTCTTCTTATTTAGTAGAAATACTTGGTAGTGTATGATTCGTACTGGTGGGTGATGGTATTTGGGGGTGTGGTATGTCTTGATTTAATTGGGGTTATGTTTGGGAAATTGTGGTGGAAGTTGGGGCTTCCACTTGTTAAATGGAAGCTCCAGTGAATAATGCCCACCATGTGTTTGTGTAAAAGCCTCACTGAAGGACAATTATTGTGACCAATTGTAAGGTGAAGTCTGAGTAACCACATTGGGTCACCTCGTTGGTGCTGAATTCATGATGTGCTTTTTGTAGGTATAATGGCTCCCCGAAAGCGTCAAGCCACCGGCTCCTCCTCAGGCAGACAAGAAGGTTCTTCCTCCGGAAGGCCATGGAGGTCCGTTGACACTCGGCCCTTCAACAACAATAAATTTGTATCACTAAGTCCCATGACAGGTTTGCTGCAAAGGAATCGAAGGCAGCCATACCCGAACGTGGCATCGATGTACACTCCCTCCGGAACTGTCCAAGGATGTATGATGAGTTGATGCGGAGGCGATTAGATGTGTTCTTTGAGGAGCCCGATGACGCTAATGCAATGATTGTCAAACCTCATTTTTTCACCCCCGGATAATGAAGGGGTAATAAAAGAGTTTTTCCACTTTAAGTGACATTATTCGTATTTGGGATTTATTTTAGTTTTCAGAGTCGCCACCCAGATTTTTGACGATGTTCCGGGACACCGTTTTATTTTTTAAATCCCAAACCGAGGAAATTTAGACTCTGTTTTAATTTGTCTGCGACCAGAAATCCGAGTAAGGAATTCTGTTAACCCGGGAGAAGGTGTTAGGCATTCCCGAGTTCCGTGGTTCTAGCACGGTCGCTTAACTATTAATATTTGGCCTAAATTATCCGATTATTTACATATTTTAGCCTTTTTACTTTTAAAATGCTTTTTAATAATTATGGATTTATCTTGAAATAAGTCACGATGGCGTGCACTTATTTGTTTTTGGACACATTATAACTACGCCACATGAAATGCACCCGCAATTACAACATGTGATTTTTATTATAATTTGAAATCGAAGACGGGGACATGAGTTGTCGCACCCGAGTGTAGATTACGTAGTCAAGACTATGGTCGTGACGGTTTTATAATGCCTATTTGAGGCGATGTTCGTTTATTCTTTATGCTTTCCATTTGAGGGAGCATTTTCAGTTTTAAAATCAATTAGGACGTTTATGGATTTATCTTGGACAAGTTACGATGGCGTACACTTGTTGTTTTTGGACACATGGCAAACACGTCACATGAAATGCACCCGTGATTGTTATGTGCGATTTTATTTAGTTGTTTGGAGTTGAGGGTCGGGGGTATGAGTTGCCACACACGAATGTAGTTTAGGGTAATTTTGAGGTAGTGATCGATTTTTCGTCTAATTTCAAACTAAAGGTATTCATTCTACCTAAAATATTTCCAAAAATAATGTCCAATAACCTGAAGATAACATGTTTCGGGATATGGCCATATCTTAGTCCCAAATTATTTCAACTCTTTTGGCCAATCCTAATTGCGTCTAACTAACAAGAGGGGATATGTATAATTTGAACTTACATCACTAGGGATAAGCATAATAGGAACGTTTGCACAAAATATAATCGGAATCTGCGTCTTAGTGTTATTTTCAGTCATCATTTTTAGGAAAAAACAAATTACACTCGTATACATTCAAAGATTTGCCAAATTGTGTACAAGTAAATCACCAGATTTTCAAGGATGCAGATTGTCAAAAGTGAATACTTGGTGTTTGAATTTTGTAGTCTAGGCCTATTCTATAGTTTCTTTTATGTCATTGGAATTGAAATTCTTTTGTGAAAGAATACGTTACATATGTTGACTTCAGAAAAGTTCACTAGGTGCGAATTGAATTAGGCCTGATTAACTCTACCTTACATTGATAGTAACTCTAATCGTGATAGTCATTTTTCAAATCAGCGTGTTTATAAAAGTCTTATACATTTCAGCTTAGATATACACTCAACTTCCTACTATTGTCATGCTATTTTAGAAAAATACAGGGATTGGATTATAAATCCAAAAATAAAACAGCCTACTCTTCAGAAAAAAAAATGAATAGTAAAACAGAATTTAAATATATACAGTCCAATCTTTAATTACAACAATTTCGAAAATGAATATAAACTACTGCCATCTAAATACACTTTTCAGAAAAAATGGAAAGACTAAAAAGAAATTTTGGCTAATTTGCCTAACTTGAATTCCTTTAAGGCCATACACTTGTGCCTTCCCTCGGAATCTGTAAACAACCCAATTGATTGAGTGTTATGCAACTATCCAAAATCAAACTGACCATGGAAGGGTCAATTTTAATTCCTATAATGCTTGTGTTCAAACCATATTTTCTGGCAGAATTATTTATGCACTTTTTCAGGGAGAATGTGATCATAAAAGGATCAATTCACCTCTGGACTTGTCATTTTTATGCCTCAGAACTTTAGTCCGTATTACTTCCTTAACTTGATCATTTAGGCATTTTGTGAGAATAAATCTGATCATATTGAGGGATTCATATCTTTTTCTCTAAGGGGGACTTTTAATTACCCACTCCATATCCGAAGGGTGATTTCTAGCACCCTAGGCTACTGTTTATGCACTACCAAGGGGGTGAATTTGACTATTTAAAAGTCAGATTCATCTACCCTAGTGCTAATACTAACATAATTCTAAACTATATAGAAACTTGCTTATTTAAGCAGTTTAGTGGATGAATCTGACCATTCAAAGGTTCAAATTCCTCACTCTAATGCCTTTCTTAATTATATATCACATACCCTTTAAAAGGGTAAACTTCAGCCAACCATACTAATGTTTGTGCACTACTAAGGGGTG
>ML357201.1:0-24337 GCA_005239505.1 Nicotiana paniculata | reverse complement strand
AATCCTGTATTACTTGTCGACCACGTACACTTGCGTGTGCATTGGGAAAACAACCAACAATGAGACTAAGCACTGTCTCAATCCTTGTATGAGGCTAAGCCCTGCCTCGCCATTTGCATAAGGCTAAGCACTGCCTTCTCTTTGCATGAAACTAAGCCATGTCTCAATCCTTGCATGAGGCTAAGCCATGCCTCTCCATTTGCATAAGGGTAAGCATTGCCTTCTCTTTGCATGAGACTAAGGTCTGTCTCAATCCTTGCATGAGGCTAAGCCCTGCCTCTCGATTTGCATAAGGCTAAGCACTGCCTCCTCTTTGCATGAGACTAAGCCCTGTCTTAATCCTTGCATGAGGCTAAGCCCTGCCTCTCCATTTTCATAAGGCTAAGCCCTTCCTTCTCTTTGCGTAACACAGATATTGCTCTTGCATTGTTCTCTTCTCTCGGACTAAGCTCTGCCCTTAACTTTACACAAGACTAAGCTATGTCTTGTTGCCTCTAGCATCATGTCTCTACACCTCATAGGCTGAAATATAGCCAACTTGTCCGAAGGCATCATAGTTTCAAGGCATCATCCTCATAGCCGAAATACATCATGCCATGGCCTGAGGATTTATCAAACTTGCACATCATTATTCAAAAGCGTCATGGTTCGAAGGCACCATCTTTATGGCCCAAGAACAATATTTCATGGCCTGCAAATCCCTTACCATACAATTCATGGCCCAGGACATCATGGTTTAAGGACGTCATCCTCACCGTCTAAAGACAGTCTTCATAGTCCAAAGGTAATTTGCATCATGTCTAAAGTTTTCACAATAATTTTTACATATATGCTTGCAGTTGTATTTTTGTAAACTTCAAGGTGATCCGGTCAGTGACCGTTATCCCAACAGGAGAAATCCCGCTCCAGTTTCCATCCACATCCTTCAAATTATTTCAAACATAACCATTCATCATCCATCACCCGACCTCATTTACCCATAACCGTTTCAAACCCCGATTAATCCTACTTGGAATATTTTGTCCGTTCTTGCAACAACTCAAATGGTTTATTCCACCGTTGGATCCAGAAATACAGACGGCCTGATTCCTGTAAGGAATATGTAGGCAATTCAGACATGAGAGTGTGGCCTTTACCTTTCAAATCACCCTATTCGTTCAAAATTGGTCACCATGTCTTTACCCGACAACTCTTTCTTCCTTCCTGGGTAAAGAGGGACAGCCGTTGATACCCAATTTTTCCCACATATTTTAAAAAAAATACATATATACCTTCAAAATAGTGCATGAGCATCAACAAGTATTTTTCATAATTTTCTATAATTTTTAAAGGTTTTAATCAATTTATTCATGCATTTTTATTATACAAATAATTACTAACTGCATCACAGATAATTTTATAATGATTATTATTTAATTTGTATCATATATATCCATATTAAGCGTTAAATATTTTATACATATTCATTATAATTATATTTTTTTTTACATCCTCAGGCTAAAATTGCATATTTTTCAATAATAGCCCACATATATGCATAGTTACATTATTTATACAAGAAAATGACTTTTTATATTTTTTTAATGTTAAGAAATTATTTTAAATCATTTTTTCATGCACAAATAGCATTTTGTTGTTTATTAATTATTTTTACAAATTATTTTACTAACTTAATTGAGTATTTAAAATATAGTCCTTTTTCTTAATTAATTTTCGGACCTAATCCAATTACCCCAGCTCAATACACCAGCCCACATTAAATACCCAATACCAAGATCCATACCCGTTTAAAACCCCGACCCAATTTCTTTTTAAATCACAGTCGTTGATCTCTAAAGATCAACGACTCATATCACCCTAACCCCTTTTAATTATACCCTAACTCGTCTAACCCTAATCATTTTACCCAATCCGTTGTCTCTATACACTCCCTCTCCTTCATCTTCTTCCTCTCAAAACCCTAGCGCCGTCATCCTAACTCCCTCCTATTCCAAGCCCAAAATGGAATCAATCGTTGATTCCTTTTCCATATTAATCTTATTTCCTTACTGGCTACCCGTTTTAGTGTTACATAATAGCTTGCCTGAAATGGCAAGTAGATCTGGAAGGATTTTAATCAAATCTGGTTCAAAATCCCTAACCTGTTATTTATTTCCGTTTGTGTTTATTCTAACCTCGGTGAGTACGAATATTTCCATATATCTTGTGGATTCTTACTTAACCCCAAGTTAGGGTTTTTATATCTTTGATTCAAACCAGATTTGGTTCAAACTTTAGTTTGTTTTAATGTTATTTTCGTCTATATTCACTTTATTACTCTTAAATCTACCTATTTTTTGTGAAATCTTTTACTTACCCAAATTAAGGTTTCAAACCTTCTTTAATCGAATCAGATTTGGTTTAATCGTATGTTCTTCTTTAATAACTCTCTGTCTATTTTCTTTATTAATACAGACGATTCTTCGCCTTTATTTCTCTATCAAGTTTTATTTACATAAAATTAGGATTTTCAGATCCTAATTGAATCAAATATGATTCGATTCTATTTGTCTTTTGAATAAAATCATGTCAACATTCATTGTATGCCGCATGTGATTATTTCACCCTTGTGTCTCTGCTGATTTTATGATTTACCTAAATTAGGGTTTTGAAATCTTTTACTGAGATTTTAATCTTTCCTTTCTCGTATGGTACTGATATTTTCCTTATTCTGTTCGATTTACCCCGTTCTCATTATTTTCTTTACCTTATCTTAACCTTCAAATCTGACTGTTGATTGATTCTATATGATAGTTACCTTATTCTAAGTAGTACTTGCCTGATTACTCGTTAATTGACTAAACCCTGACTTCAATTGATTCTGGGAATTATTTTCATTCCTTATTTGTGTATGCTTGATTTATTCCCTTCTTTGTAAGCCTAATTGAATACTATTTAAACCCTTTCCCCTCCCCTTTAAAGAGGACTTGAACTCTCATACTCTCACTAAAAAACTTAGTTCTCTCACTCTGATTCTGTACTTATTGTTTCTGGTCTTGGCCGGCTGAAAGTCAAGGCCAAGTGATTCTGGAACTTATCTGCCGTGGCATATTTACTTGCTTTCTTGCTTAACTGATATGCCCTAATCCCTTGCAATTTCATTCTCCATGCTTTCATAATATGTGTTGCTCAACTAGCATGTTTTAATTTAAAATATGATTCTACCATGATATATGATTCTATGATATCATCCAGTCCTATAAGTGACATTGTTAACTTATGATTAAGTGATTTTGAATAATATGAGTCCTCTTATAAGGTATCTTGATGTTTAAACTTGTCCTAGCACCCTGTTTGTTAATCCTGTATCTATTCTGAACTTTGCCTATTACCATCATGAAACTAGTAACTTGTCCTAATTTTGCAAATCTATATAGTTACTGAATTCATGTGACATGACAACTTGTTTACCTTAAAATTTCTCCCAAGATTGCTTCTATGATTAAAATGGTTGCCCTAAGTATCAGCATGCTCATTTAGTATAGTTAGGTTTCTTTTCTGGGCTAACCTATCTAAAATATATACTTTGTAAACTTTGCACTTCTTCCTACAATTCTGTGTTCTAAACCTTGTATCTTCTGCAGTCAAACTGTTTTAGAAATTTGCCCCCCTCTCCCCCTTACTTCCTTTTTATATGCTCCTTCGAAAACTTCCACTCTTAGTCCCCTAGATTCTCAACCACCCCAGTGTGAGCATTTACTTGTGATCTATCTTTTGAATGTGTGGTTATGGTGTGAGCATTTCCTTGGGTCCCTGAGGCCCTTAGGAACTTTAACACACTGGAAACCTGGTTCTAATGTGTTATGGGTGAATCACTATGATGTGCCTCAAAATTGTTATGGTTGGAAGGCCTGGTTCCCAGGTTTATTTGGGCCTAATGAAGGCTCCCTATAGTGTATCTTATTACTATTATTCATTTGCCATTCTGGTCCGTAATAACTTTGTAATTAACAGATTCTGGGGACATTTAGTAAAATCTGGGGGTATTCTTATTTCCTTTTGTTAAACGGGTTAGAAATCATGCCTATAGGATTTAGTTATGCTATTTTTTTTTTTTAAAAACTGTATGAGTTCTACATTATGCTTAGAAATCCTGCCTATAGGACTTTCGTGATAATATTTATTCTGAGTTCTATATTTGGATATTAGAAATCCTGCCTATAGTGTGACATTAAATTGCATATTAGAAATCCTATTCATAAGATCAGCAAATGTGCATTAGTGATCATGCCTATAAGACCTTGATGTTTGATTTAATCATTTTTCCTAGCCACTTGCATAATTTCTGCCCATACATGGTTTAATAGATATCACGCCCATAGGATAAAAAAAATCAGTTGCACACCTAGAGATCATGTCTATATGATTTAAATCAATTTAGTAATAGATACCATGCCTATAAGACTAAAACCAGTTTCAATCCTAGAAATCATGCCTATAAGAGTTAAGTAAGTGCAGTAATTAGAAAGCATGCCTATGGGATAAAGAAAAGGGAATAAAACCTATCCCTGTAAGTAAAATCAGTGCTACACCTAGAAACCATGTCTATAGGTCTGTAATCATTAAACTCGTAGAAATCATGCCTATAGGATTCTATTGATCGATCTGAATTCAATAGTTGCTGCCAATCACTTAGGCAATATACCTGTAGGATTTAATTCTGGGTTTATAATTGCGATGTATTACTGCCTGAAGTGCTCAGAGTATACTGAATAAAGTCAGTAGGCAAACAAATAGGTCTTCATGCTCGCCTTAATAAAACTGTCTCTGCATTTGTTCTTCTAACATAGAAATCTTGCCTATAGGACTTTAAGGTTAATAAAGTTTGCTGAATCAATTGTGTGCCTTTGTTGTTTATGTGTAGAGGTCAATGTGAGCCCGTACTTTCTTCTATATGAAATTTCTATTTGTTTTTCTTGCGCCTAGATTTTACATTTTTTGAGCAACATAGATTGGGTCTAGAACTATCCCAAATAGAGGTCCTAATACCTCTAGGGCCCTAGGTAAGGGACGGTAGTGCACGTATAGGGAACGAGCTAGAATCAACTAGAACGCTTAAGTAGCAACTTAAAGATAAAATTCGGGTAGTAAGGAGATGATAGTCCATGCTCTAATGCTATGAGTAGCACCCCGACTTGAGGNCATTCCTGTTTTAGAATAAATCGAGTATTTTATTTGTCCAAATTGCTTTCTCTTAGACTAATTCGCTTAATTCAAGTTCGGCCGGGACCCATCGTTGTGGACCTTGAGGGGTTCCTAACACCTTCCCCTCGAAGTAATTTGAGCACTTACCCGATCTCTAGTGGTGTAAACTGGTTATATGAGTTATCTGCTCTAGGTTCCCTAACGCAGCTTAATCCATTAGGTGGCGAGTCTCTCAATTCCAATTTCTTACGCTCACAAAAGGAGTTGTCCCAAAATGTTGAAACCAGATTTAGTGAGAAAAAGGGGGCCCGACAGTCAGACATGCTTCAATTGGGACTAACACACATAACTACGTGTTTATGGTTAGAAACAAGGTTTTTGAAAGAAATAGCTCTAGTTAGTGACTTTGTGACTCTTGTGTTGACTTTAGCAATCATCGAGTGGTTTAATTGGTCCATAGTGATATAAGCTTGAATGTGTGAGCCCTCGACTCTATCCTCTTTTACAATCTAGTTGCGTGAGGTGTGTGATGAATTGTTTCTAGTCCAAGTACCCGTGCGAAGGGTTAGAACTTGCCCTGAATGTGTTTGAAGGAGAACTCCTAAGGTTTTCTTGGTTTGAGAAGTGATTATAGGCTCTCCTTGGCCCGTTTGAGTTTTATTTTTCCAACCAATGGCATTATCCCTAGTCAACCCCTTTGAGCCTCTAGCCTTTCTCATTTGATAACCATGTTACAAGTCTTTACCCGATTTGTCATGACCCTCTCTTGGCACCCGAGCTTTCCTTAACACTCTTGTGAAACAAATGGCTTAGAACGTAAGTTTAGGGGAGAGATGAGGAACTTGAAAAAGGTATCAAGTCGCAAAAAAGAGAAAAGAAATGATCTCTATGATAAGATAAGGCAAGAAAAGAAAAAAACAAAAAGAAAAATGCAAAAAGTGAATAAATGGAAGGGTTGGACAGATTCAAAAAGAGGTAATGATTACAAATATGGAGAAATCACAAAGGGATAAAAAGAATGAAACGATCAAGAAGGAGTGATGCTAAGTCTCTCCAATGAAGGGTTGGACAGATTCAAAAAGAGGTAATGATTACAAATATGGAGAAATCACAAAGGGATAAAAAGAATGAAACGATCAAGAAGGAGTGATGCTAAGTCTCTCTAGTCTCCAATGAAAATAAAGTGTCTCTGAGAATTGACAAAGTGTGAGCCGAGAAACGAAAGATGGAATGCTTAAGGAAAGGTGTAACCACTTACCTATACGGTATCCTAACCTAACCCAAAAACCTTCATTATATTCCGAAAGAAGTCCTACTTGATTTCAAACCGAGTGAGCTTACATTAGTGGCGATCTACATGAGGGGCAAGCCTATGGTACTTGAAGCCGTACTTGTGACATTCTCTAGAGAGAGATGAGTGAACCTTTCATAAATTTTTGGATTGAGTGATAAATTTCTTACCTAAGCTAGGCAAATGGAAAGTAGAAGAGGAAGAGTATGGAGTCCACCATGACCTATATGATAGATCAAGAGTTCTTGATGAGTAAAGTCAAATCTTGAAGCTCAAATGTCACATTTGAACTATATGTGCATGAATATTTAACTTGTAGCCTTGTTGATAATACATGAGTAGTGTGGGTAATTGTTGGTCCCAACTGGTGTGTGGATATCTCACCTTTGGCTCGCTGAAATGACCCTTAACTTTTGGAGGTGGGCACTAATTTATTTGATTGAGGACAAGAAATGACTTAAGTTCGGGGGAGTTGATAAGTGGGGATATTGACTGCTTATTAGCACCTTTTAGATTTTATTTTAGTCCGAAAGTATTGAATTGTGTTCCCGAAACTAATGAAATTATTCAAATTGCAGGAATGTTATAAGTTTGGTCTATCAAGATGAAATCCGACTAAAAAAAGAGTGTTCTAAAGCAAAAGGAAATAAAGGGCATAGAAGTACAAATGTGCGGTCCGCAAAAGGAATTTTGCGGTCGCAGAAGAAATTGCGGACCAAAGAATTCCATCTACGACCATAAACCAAGAAGAAAAATTCAACAAAACTTTCACCGATGTGCGGACAACACATGAATTGTGCGGCTACAGAACCAGGTTTTTACTGACAAAGATGCAAACTTTAGAGAATATGAAAGAATATCAAGTCCTGAAGCCTTTGTGAAGTGCGGACTGCACAAGAATTGTGCGGCAGCAGTCTAGAAATATGCGGTCGCAGAAACCTCCTTACTGCCAACTGAAGAAATCTGCAGACCGCACATGGAATTGTGCGGCTGCAGAACCTCCCAAGAGGAATTTTTGTACGTGATTTTTGTCCATGTATAAGTAGACGAGTTTCACAAAATTAGGTAAAGTTTTGAACATACAAAGTTGTTGTAGTTGTTTCTTTAGCTATTTTAGGAAGTTTTAGCTTATTTGGGGTATTTTAACATTACATTTCATCATTTGATTCTTCTATTATTAGTTTAATTAGCTTTTCTTATTTATTTTCTACAAATTCCATTATGAGTAGCTAGCTTTTTACTAGGGTTGTGACCCAACCCTAATGTATAAACGTTATGGGTAAGTAATTTAGTATTTTTTTTATGATTGGGTGTTGATTGTTTAGCTTAGTTCATGCATCAAATTTTGAATGAATGGTTGCAAAAATTGATTCATGCCTATTTGACTTAGTCTTTAATTGAGAAAGAAATACCTAGTCTAGGATAACTTAGCAAACAAGGAAGTGGGTTAATTGAGAGATTGATTAACCTAATTAAAGGGTTCAAACTAGAGAAGTAAGAACCCGAATTGAGATCTTATCAACTGTTTTGGCTGATACCCATTTGGACTTGAGAAAGCTAAATTGGGAAAATCACTCGCTGACTGAGAGATATTGAGTGGGTAACATAGAGTTGAGAGCTATAATACACCACAATCAACAAAACAAGCATTAACGTCTTTATCATATTAGGAGAACACATAGCTTAGTCACAGCCCTAGGCCTTTAAATTATTTGGAAAAACACCAAAAATATTGATTCGCTTCTAGTTTCTTTTCTTAGCTTATAATTGCTAGAGTAAAATTAGAATTAGAAATCAAAACCTGTTGTGGAAGTGCAATTTAGCTATTCCTTTCGCTTTTGTTAAGTGTATACTCCTAACACCTCTAGTAACTCCTTATAGAAATTGAACCTGACTCTTATTGGGTACTATTCTTCCAACAACCGTTTCTACTCACTATTGAGTGCGGATTGGATGTGGATCAACATCAAGAATACCAAGTGGTCTTGGCCATTGCAGCCCGACCCTACCCAGAGAGACACTAACCTAATGTGTAAATATCATGGCACTCATGGCCATAGGGCCGAGGCTGCCGACAATTAAGTGAAGAGGTTGGTCGGTTATTCAATAACGGGCATCTCTGGGAATTTCTGAGTGATCGAGCCAAAAATCGCTTTAGGAATAGGGACTCCAACAAATAGACTAAAAAAGAAGAACCTCAACACGTCATCAACATGATCATTGGAGGAGTCGATGTCTCTTAGGGACCAATGCTAAAGCGCACTAAGGTGTCCATCACTATGGAAAAATGAACCTGAGATTATATCTTGAAGGGAACCATTTCATTCAATGATGAGGACGCTGAAGTCATCGTAAAACCGCATGATAATGCCCTAGTAATATTTGTACTTATAAATAAATCTCGAGTTAAGCGTGTGTTGATTGATCCAAGTAGCTAGGCCAACATCATTAGATCGAGGGTCGTATATAAGTTGGGTCTAAAAGACCGAACAGTGCCAGTAGTTCGGGTTTTAAATGGATTCAACATGGCATGCGAAACTACCAAAGGAGAAATAACCTTGCCAGTAAATACTATCAAGATAATTCAGGATACCAAATTCTACGTGATCGAGGGGTGCATGAGGTGTAATGCTTTATTCGGAAGGCCTTGGGTTCACAACATGAGGGCAGTACTCTTGACGCTGCACCAGGCACTAAAGTTCCCCACACCGGGAGGAATCAAGAAGGTTTACGGAGAGTAGCCAACCGCAAAAGAAATGTTCGCAGTCGATGAGGTGATCCCAATGTTCGCACTCTCGACGTCAAAGAACACAGAGCCAGTTAGGAATGAAGAAACTAAATAGCAATCACCGATACCGGCCTCGACCAAACCGGAGAAGCAAGGAGCAGGAGGGGATGATGAATACAGAGTCCCTAGGTCGTTCATCGCCCCTGATGATTTCGATGCCACCAAGTCAACGGTCGAGGAGCTGGAACAAGTCATATTGATCGAACACTTTCCCGATCGGAAGGTATACCTAGGCACGAATTAAAGCCCGAGCTCAGAAAAAATGCATTGAATTCCTTATAGCTAACACAAATTATTTCACTTGGTCTCATTTTTATATGACAGGGATACCGCCATAGATAACCACTTATAAGGTGAGATTGGATCCGAAGTTCCATCCAGTTAAACAGAAGAAGAGGCTTCAGTCTGAAGTCAAGCATGAATTCATCAAAGATGAGGTATCCAAACTCCTTAAAATAGGTTCCATTCGGGAGATTAAGTACCCGGATTAGTTAGCTAACATAGTGGTAGTGCCTAAAAAGGAAAATAAATTAAGAACGTGCGTAGATTACAAAGACTTGAACAAGTCGTGCCCTAAGGACTCTTTTCCTTTACCTAACATCGACCGCATGATCGATGCGACGGCCGGGCAAGAGATACTCAACTTTCTCGACGCGTATTCTGGGTACAACCAAATCCTTATGGACCCGGGCGATCAAGAAAAAAATTCCTTTATCACTAAATGTGGCACCTATGGTTATAACGTAATGTCGTTCGAACTAAAGAATGTCAATGCCACTTATCAACGCCTAGTAAAACGGATGTTCTAAGAACATTTAGGAAAATCAATGGGAGTTTATATTGACAAATTTTAGTTAAGTCCCTCCGAGCAGAGGACCATTTCAAACATTTGCAGGAAACCTTTGAAATATTGAAGAGATAAAATATGAAGCTGAACCAGGAAAAATACACATTCGGTGTCGGATTCGGAAAATTACTTGGATTCATGGTGTCTAACCAAGGGATTGAGATCAATCCTGGTAAAATCGAAGCTATAGAAGACATCACCGAGATTGACAGTGTCAAGGTCGTTCAAAGGATAACCAGGCGCATAGCTTCCTTGGGCCGGTTCATATCGAGGCCCTCATACAAAAGCCTTCGGTTATTTTCATTATTGAAGAAGAAGAATAACTCAAACGGAACCTTTCGAGTCCACCCTTGCTCCATACTCCAAAGGCGAACGAGCAGTTGTACCTCTACTTGGTGGTATCCGAGGTAGCGGTAAGTGGAGTCCTATTCCGTGAAGAGGAAGGTATGCAATTTTCTGTTTACTATGTTAGTATTACTCTAGGCGAGGCCGAAAGAAGGTATCCTCACTTGGAAAAATTGGCGCTCGCTTTGTTAAATGCCTCAAGAAAATTAAAACCGTATTTTCAATGTCACACCGTATGTGTTGTAACTTCTTACCCACTAAGGAACATTACGCACAAACCCGAGTTTTCAGGAAAAAATTGGCTGTAGAAATTAGCGGGTACGGTATCGAATATCGACCCCAAACCGCCATCAACTCACATATTTTGGTAGACTTCGTTATTGACTTTACGCCGACCTTAATACCCGAAGTCTAAAAGGAATTTTTGTTAACCTCAAGGACTTCCTCGTAAATTTGGACCCTTTTTACGGACGGTACCTCGAACGCAAAGGGGTCGGGACTCGGCATCATTTTGAAGCCTTCTACGGGTAACGTAGTTAGGCAGACTATTAGAATTGAAATTGACTAACACTGAGGCTGAGTATGAGGCCATGATTGCAAGTCTAAAATTGGCTAAAAGCCTTGAGGCCGAGGTGGTCGAAGCTAAGTGCGATTCCCTCCTTGCGGTAAATCAAGTCAATGGGACGTTCGAAGTAAAAGAGGAACAAATGCAAAGGTATTTAGACAAATTGTAGGTAACGCTGCATCAATTCAAGGAATTGACCCTATAGCACGTGCTCTGGGATCAAAATAACAAGGTCGATGCTCTGGCTAACTAGGGGTCATCGGTTGATAACGATGAATTCAGCTCAGGTATAGTCATACAGCTCATGAAATCGGTAGTGGAAGAAGGCCATGCCGAAATAAACTCAATAAGTTTAACTTGGGATTGGAGAAACAAATGCATAGACAATTTGAAGACTGGGAAGTTGCCTCGATCATAAAGAATCGAGATTTGTACACAACAAGGTGGCCAAGTTCACCCTGTCTGAAGGGACTCTGTTCAGGAGAACATTCAACGGTCTGCTCACCATATGCTTGGGTCCGGGAGATACCGAATATATCTTGAGAGAAGTTCACGAAGGCACATGCAGAAACCATTCGGGGGCAGAATATTTGGTTCGGAAGATAATCAAGGCCGACTATTACTGGATGTACATGGAGAAAGACGCAAAGGAATTTGTATGAAGATGCGACGGCTATCAAAGACACGCATCGATGATCCATCAACCTGTAGAACTACTCCATTCGGTCTTGTCCCCATGGCTGTTCATGAAATGGGGAATGGACATCGTCAGTCCCCTGTCGTGGGCACCTGGTAAGGCTCAATTCAAACTGTTTATGACCGAATATTTTTCTAAATGGGTCAAAGCTCAAGCTTTCGAGAACGTCCGGGAAAAAGAAGTCATTGACTTCATTTGGGACCACATAATATGTTGGTTCAGGATACTGGCCTAGATTCTGTGTGATAATGGGAAGAAATTCATCGGCAGCAAGGTAAACAAGTTTTTCGAATACCAAAAAATTAAAAAATACTATCCACATCCTATCACCCTAGTGGGAACAGACAAGTAGAATTTACAACAAGACCATACTCCAAAACTTGAAAAAGAGGTTGACCGATGCCAAAGAGAAATGGAAGAAAATTCTGCCAGAAGTCTTGTGGGCATACCACAAAACTTTGAAGTCTAGTATCGGGGCCACCCCATTTTCATTGGTCTATGGTGCCGAAGCTTTAATACCAGTCAAAGTGGTAGAACCGAGCCTCAGGTTTCGATATGCTACTGAACAATTGGAATGTGACACACTTAAAGAGGTACTACTACTAAGGTACAATCTCATTTACCATTTTATAACATTATGAATCGGGCTAACACTTGCAGGCAACAACCAAAGGAGAATGTTACTATTAGGTATGAAAGCATGTGTTGCACTCTTTTCCCTTGAACGAGTTTTGTCCCAAATGGGTTTTCCGGCAAGGTTTTTAATGAGGTAACAGTAAATCGTGCTAACTTAGATTAGAATATTGGTTTTAAATAGGATTCAATGGGCGCATCAACAGTATCTGAGCCCTCTCAAGAACGACCTCGAATACTGGGGGCCATCACCCTCGGGTTAAGGTTATTAGCAAGGAAAGAAGGAAACTTTATACTTGAACATCTTAGGCTCGTTGGTTGGGATTTATTGTAAAGACCAAATGGTCAAGTGAACCGTGTCCGCGTAGGCCACCTTAGCCATAATACAATATTTTACACGCTTTCGATCATGTCTTTTGCACACAAAAAAGAAAGAAAGTTTGCACATTTCTATTACGTATTTTTGCCTCTTCAAACATAGAGCCTATGGGCTACCCCTATTGGAGGACTATTGAGCCTAAGAGCTACCCCTATTTGAGGACCATCGATCCTAAAGGCTACCTTGATTCGAGGACTATCGAGCCTAAGGGCTATCCCTATTCGAGGACTATCGAGCTCAAGGTCTATCCCTATTCGGGGACTGTCGTCCGAAATAAGTTCGGGCAACTTGGACTACCAAATCCCGGAGGCAAAAAACCTATTAAGTAGTTCCTAAACACGAAAGGCTACCACCACCCTAAAAAATGGCTCGGAGACGTTCGAAGCTCGTAATCAGAACATAAGGTCTTTATAAAAATTCAAAACCCGCTAAAAGGTTACCCTCAACAAAAGCATCATCTAAAATCACTTAAACATCTTGGGATTACTGCCGGTCACACCAAGTTTCCAAGGCCTCGAGCAAATAAATTTGCATCGAATTCGGGCTTTGTTCATACATATGAAAAGCAAACGACTTATTACTATATTTGATTCTATGCTAAGGCATCAGAAATATTTACAAGAATAGATATTATGAAAATATGCTAAAAAAAATAGAGACTTGAATTGTCAGAAAGGGAAATTGTATATATTCCGGAATGTATTTACAAAGGCCCAACCAAAGTGACATCAAAATAAATAAAAATATAGATAAGAAAAAAACTAAAAAGGTTTTAAGGCATTCATGCCTGATCTTCGCCAGGGCCCAACTCATCGCCAGAACCATCGAAGCCTTCGGACCCCCCAGAACCCCCAAAGCCTTCAGCACCTTCAGGCTTGGAAATTTTCTTCTCCCCGGCCTCAAGCTTTATTGCTTCCTCGATAGTAGAAGTCTCGGGCGTGAATTTCTTTGAGAGTCTCCCTTCGACATAGCCGCCTCACATATTTGGCATTGATCTTCAAATGGGCTTCGGCTGCTTCAACATCGGCCTTGTATTGGGCCACCATCTCATCAGCATCGGCAGAGGTTATCTCCAGCTTGGACTTCATTTCCTCTTGCTATCACCAAGGGCGCCCCGCTCTGCGACAGCTGAGCTTAGCTGCGCTCGGAGATCTTCATTCAGCTAAGCCCGCTTGTCAGCTTTCTCCTTTGTCACCCGAATTTAAACCTCTACCAATTTCAGCTTTTCCTGGGCGATTTCCTTTTCTAAACCTAGCAGATCCATCTTTCTCTTCCACCCATCGGCCATGGCTTGGATCTTGTTCATCTCCTTTCGGAGTTGGTCGACTTGGTTGATCTTCTGTTAGACCTACGAGGTTTTGTCGTTAGCCACTATGACTAGTTCCTTGTTTCTAACTTCAAAGACCTTTAACTTTTCAACCAAGCCACATGTTCCCGCCTCAGGGACGATGCTTCCTTTTGATCCCCATCCAGCTTGGCCCGAAGGTCCTTAATGGTCCTGTCTTGTTGCTCGCTGAGGAGCTTATATATATCCTTCTTTCAAGCCTGCTCCTTCAGCTTGAGATCGAGCTGATTAACCTCAACACAATACTAGAGAAAGATCTCATGGTGAAGTACTGAGGCCTGCAAAATAACGAAAGTCATGAGAAATATCAAAAGTTAAGTAAAATACGAGAAGATGTAAAGATGCCTTGCCTAGTTCAGCGTCTGCTGCGGCTCATTGAAAAGACACGGGACGTCCACTTCATTCATTTTTACTGGTCCTCCTTGGTCACCAGGCATCGAAGGTAGCTGGCTACGCCCGCGGGAGTAGATAGAACCCGGGCATCCTCCGGGACAGTAAGAATAATCGATCTCTTACGAGAAGGATCCACACTCGGAGCGGGAAACTGATTAATCAATTTTGGGCTCGAACTCGGCCCGCCAACTTCCAAAAGATATATCCTTCTTCGGGACTTCCAGGTCGCCCAGCCTAGAAAATCTTCCAAAGTGGACAAGTCCACACCATCGAAGAAAGAATGAGGGGGGTTGGACTTCTTTTTTCCTCCTTGGGCCTCCTTAAACATGGAGTCGGTGTAGGAGGGTGTCCCCATAATGTCTATTACAGTGGGGACTTCCTTCAGAGCGAAGCCAGCATCTCGGGGGTCCCACCCCCTGTATCCATATCAGCCTCTTGAGTCTTAGGGAGATCGGCCTCGCAAATCTCCCTATCGGCTATCGCCTGCTCCCCGAGAGGGGTCGATCCATGGGGGATAAAAATGTCATCTTCTTCTGACTCATCCCTGAGCCGATGAAGCGAGTCAGAATCTGGCACCCGGGAGCTGGTGCTCTTCTTAGGCTTGTGAGCCACCCTCTTATTTGGCTTCACCTTGGCACCCGGGGAGCTCGAAGGTTTTCTTTTTCTCTTCTTCTTTTCTCTCACGGCAGCCCCGGGCTATCCCATAATGGAGGGATCAATGGACAAGAATACGTCCTCGTCCCCTTCCAAAGGACTAAGCTCTATGTCTTAGGCAAACCTATAAAAGAATGAAGAAAGGTCTATATGATATGAGTTAAGAGCACGGTAATAGCTATTCTAAGGATTACCTTACCAAGAGAACGGGCCTCCCATCGGCCCTTAGATAGCTTGTGCCATGAGCGCTCGAAGTATGACATCTATTTGCAGATGCCTTTGATCCACTCCTTAAGCCGGGGGACCGCATTTGGAACCCGGGAAATAGGTGCACAACCACAAATACGAATGACGACAAAGAAAACAAAGAAAAATTTTGACTTAAGGAAAGACTGCACTTACAAGATGCATTTCATTTCTCGAGGAATGGCATAAACTCGGGAAGGATCAGATCTTTGGTATTCACCCAAACGAAGCGTCCCTGCCAGCCTCGGTCTTGGTCTTCATCAATACTCGAAAAGGGGGCCTTACTAGTCGGACGAGTAAGCTTGATTAGTCCCCCTCAGAAAATTTGGGGAATGTACATATGGAGTAGGTGGTTAAGGGTAAACTAATGGGACTCGGTGTTATTCACAAAATAGCAGAGGAGGATTACGTTCCTCTAAAGAGACGGGTGAATTTTCCCAAGGAACACCTCGTATCTCTTGCAAAAATCCAAAATAACTTGGTGTACCGGGCCCAGTGTGTAGGGGTAAGTGTAAACACTTAAATACTCTCCACATGGGTAGTAATAAAATCCTCAAGCCTGGGGACTACTACATCCTTGCCTTCCCATTTATAGTCCTCTTGGACCGCGGGAAAGACGTCATTGGTAATAGAGCATATATACCTCGATGCTCCTTCTCCCCAGTCCTGTTTGGATGAGGATTTCTCGACCTTGAAGTCTTCCGCAATTGAATAGCCCCCGGGAATAAACATTTTTAAGGGGGCTCAAGGGCTGATTCGGTGGAAGACAGTTCAAGAACAGCTGTCTCAAGGAAAAATATTTTGTGCGCGACTGCCTCAGTACTGGCGGCCGGATGGGAAGATGAAGAGGCAACCTGTTGAGGAACTGATTTAGACGTTTTAGACTTTGTTATCCGGAAAAGTTTGAAAATTTAAAGAAAGAATACGAAGGTTTGAAGGAAAAAGTTTGAAGGTTGAAGAACAAGAGTATGACGATTTGAAGAAAATCTAGGTAAGAACCTAAGAACAACTATAAGAATTTTAAGATTAAGGATGAAGATATGAAGAAAGTTGGTGATAGCTAGAAAATTCAAAGGTAGAAGCTTGATCAGAAAGCGGAAAAAGAACAGAGGATAAAAGCTTTTATAGGGGAAGTACACGACGTTTCGCATTCGGAGACAACCGGTCGATGGTTGACACGTGCCCGAAGTCAGAACAACGCGACTGATGGGACATTTTGACTTCTTCGTCGTTTCGGTTGTAACGTACATAGGAAGGAACCGAAGAACATCTATCGTTTCTCATCGTTTCGACGAACCTACTCTCTCCAAAACGAGGGGACTATCTGTATACAGAAAAAACTGAGGCTAATGATCACCTCAATTTTCTGATGGGGCAAATGAAGCAAGGACGTAACTATGAGGGATCAAAATCGAAGTTGGGAGCCTCTCGTATCAAGACACGAACAAAACAGCTGCACTCAGAGTCATTGAGACCACATCCCCGGATATGACTCGAGTGTCAAGACCTCGGAAAGCATTACCAAACGTCCGCGCACGATTAATAAAGGGTCGTGATATCCGTGCCCAACCAGATATCACGGCATGGATCTCAGCCCGTATCGGCAGCAAATCAGTGATTAGCAAAAAGGAAGATTTTGACCTTTCATAGAATTGTACTTAGGATAAAACTCCCCTACTATATAAAGGGGGAGTTTATTATTCAATAAACACACTTTAACACACATATCAAGGCAATATAAACTTGTTTCCTCTGTTTCTAATCTATTCAAAGGTTCTATTCTTGTTCATAACTTTTCATATATATATATATAGGCTACGAGTGAAGATAGATTAATTTTTAAGCCCACAAACGAGCCCTGATTCAATATTATTGGTGATTTGACTATTTATTATATCTTTCATTTGGCTACGAGTCGAAGACAAATTAATTGTTAAGCCCACAACCAAGCCCTTATACAATACTATTGGTGATTTGACTATTTATTATATCTTTCATTTGCTTAGCTAATATTATTGATCACTTGTATTGGATTAATCCACATATACTTAAAACCACGTATAAATTTAATTGTCGTCCATTTTAAGTGTAAACAGAGTGATACGTACTTTTTTATTCTTAATCAGAGGTTTAAGTATGAGTCCTAATATAAAGTTTCTTTTATAATGGAGCAATTTACCTCGTTGTGAATATTCTAACCTTTAATTTATAAACACAGTGAGTAATTTCAACCCTTTTACTACCGATGGTTAACGGTGCAAACATTCCATTCACTACTAGCCAAGGGCAGTTATGGATTTCCGTGTTCCTTTCCTTGTTCAAAGTTAAGCTTTTTATTACTTGATACTGTCGGTTGAAATTGTAGTAATGGTAATTGTAACTGTGTTCTGCCAATGAATGCTGACAGTATTAAAGAAGTGTGGTTCAAATAGAAATATTTAAAGAAATAAATAAATCAGAAGTAGAAACCTTGCCGCATCATCATCATCCAAAATTCCTAAAATATTGGGTGCCGCTTTTCTCTACCATTTTTGTCTATTGATATCGCTTAAAAGATCTGTTATTACTTCATCCGACAAGTGTATTGTAGATCTTTTTGTATTTGCAGTAATGCCGTAATTGTCCTAGGCAGTACTGAATGGAATATTTGCACTGTTGACTGCTGCTAGTAAAAAGGATTAAAATCACTCACTGTACTTAATAAAAGGTTAAATGTGGGACGTCAAGTACCACATAACCGGAATAAGGCGATAATAGAGGGACACAAAAAATGCAATTTTTCCTTTCAAAATATGTAACGACCTGACTTGTCGTTTTAAATATTTACGCTCCTTTTAACTATTTGAAGTCCTGAATAGCTTTATATGATAAATTATAACGTGTATGAATTGTCGGTTTTGATATTTCAGGTGTTTCGGGATTAGTTGAGAAGAATAAATTTCATGTTGGAAGCTTAAATGAAAAGGGTTGACCCGAATTTGACTTTTGTGCAAACGACTCCGGAATAGAGTTTTGATGATTCCAACAGCTCTGTATGGTGATTTTGGACTTAGGAGTGTGTCCGGATATTTATTTGGAAGTCTGTTGTTGATTTTGGCTTGGAATGGCAAAAGTTGGAAATGAAAGGTTTGGAAGTTTGACCGGGAGTTGACTTTATTAATATTGGGGTCGGAATCCAGTTATGAAAATTTTGATAGGTCTGTTATGTCATTTATGACATGTGTGTAAAATTTGAGGTTAATCAGACTTGATTTGATAGGTTTCGATATCGAGTGTAGAATTTTGAATTCGGAAGTTCATAAGTTTATTTGGCTTGAATAGATGTGTGATTTGTGATTTTGAAGTTTAGTATCTCTGGAAAATTTTTGAATAAATCTTGTGTGAACGTGGTGGTTGCCGAAATAACCTTGACCTTGGCGAAATAGAAAAGATTTTCCATCACCAGCACCCAGGGTAGCGTGGGGCGCTAGCCTTGGCGTTGGGATTTTGAGGTTCTGGAATTTGGGCCACAGGTAGCGCCCCATGCTACATGTGGCACTCGAAATATTATACTCATTTCGAGGTTCAGTTTTTCCTATTTCTCTTGGCCGAATTTTGGGGGTTTCCTCCACTCTCTCAAGATCTCCAACTTCCCCCCAACTTCAAGGTGAGTAATCTCTACTAATTTGGTGTTTCATTCCATCAATGTCATCCTAAAACTAACTTAATCCTCCATGAAATCGTTAGATCTTCAAGAACTCAAGAGAGAGTTTTTGCAAGCTTTTTTCTAAAAGGTAATCATACACCCTTAGACTTACATGTATGGATTTATTATGGGAATACGAGTATGAATTAAGTATTGGAACTCATGAGATGGTGATTGGAAGCCATAAGTTCCCATTTTAAAAGCATAACTATTATAGAGATTTAAAAGTGATTATTTGATGAAATTGTGTTGGTTGGGTGTGAATGGTTGGTCACACAAGTGATGTTGGGAGTATATATTGTTAAAGAATGACGGTGGGATAAATTGTTGGTAAATATTGATAGTTGGATAAACTAATTCTATGGTTAAGAGGTGTAGAGATTTATGCCTACTAGGTGTTTGATAAAGTGTCTAAATGGCTTAAACTATGATATTGGTTATTAATGTGGGTTCCATTGGATGTTGATATTGTAGATTAAAGATGATTAGTGTAGTGGGTCGTTATAGTGTCATTAAGGGGTGAATTTCATTTTCGGATCGTTGGCTTTGAATTGAGGAGATAGGAAGGCGTTCAGAGGTGGATACGTGCGGAATAAAATTCCCGAAGCAATTGTTTAGCTTACTCGACATTGGATTATTGGCTTGTTTGAGGTAAGTGTTTTGCGTAACTTTGTTGAGGGAGTTTTTTCTACTAATTTTCATTGTTTGTTACATGCAGGGGTGATACATATATGAGGTGACGAGCATATATGCACGTGCCGGGGTTAATCATGCTCGGGGGTACATTATACGATTTATTGTGCTTTGTAGAATTATGTGACACTTTTGTTTCATGTCTTCTTTGACTTATAGATTTCTATGAATATGAAATTAAATGCTAGAAATCCTGGTTTGGCTTGTTATCATTTGATTAAAGATTTGACGGACTTTTGTGGAAATCATTGATGTGCTAAATCCGGTCGTTATTATACTTAATCACAAATACAATTCTATGACTGTTATTCTTGAGATTTTGAATTCTATAAGATTAAATTTTCAAAAAATGTTACTCCCTGCGGTTCACAATAAGTGTCCAGTTTCCTTTTAGAACGCCTATTAAGAAACTAATAAATCCTATGCAAAAAAACCTAGTATGACTAAACTACCTTTATTAAAGTATTGGTCATATAATTATAGTGAGGAGTGAGAAAAGTTTTTTAGGGATATGCACATAAGGGTAAAAGAGTAAAAACAAATTAAATTTTTTCTTGATAACGTAATTGGACACTTATTTTGAACCAAAAGGAAATTGGACACTTATTGTGAACCGGAGGGAGTATCATATTTAGCCATTTTCGTCATTTTTGTTGAGTAACGTGTCTAGTTACATACAAATTGTTCAAGCAATTGTATGCGGGATACCAATTCCTTGGTTATTGAAAGTCCAAAAAGAATTATCCAGAAGTCTTTTCAGAAAGAAACAATCACTCATGACTGAGTGGCTTGTTTACTGCGCTTTTCTTAATCTAGGTATACTAGTTTAACATCGTACTAGTAATATCATAAAAAAGCACTAATTGCATGGGGAAAACTTGGTGCTCCTAAAGTAGCAGTGGGCCTTAACTTCATTGATGTTGAGATGTGGAATAAAGCAGCAATAATATGTAAGCTCTTATGGAACATCTGCACAAAGAAGGAGATATTATGGGTCATGTAGGTGCACTCATACTACATAAAAGGCAAAACTGTATGGGGCACAGAACCAAAGAATGCTTCCTGGATCATGCATAAAATATCCAACGCTAAACACTACTTTGACGCTGCTGGATATACTGAAAAAAATGTTTACTAGATGGAAAAATTCTCAATTAGACAACTCTATAAAGATATGCAACATCTTTTCTTTGAGTGAAGTCACTGGAAGTATATGGCAGCAGCTGCTGTACTGGCAAGGAATACAGAGACTGAAAAAAACTTGACAAGAAGAGATCTAATGGATAGAGCAGTTTGTTAAAGGCAAGAGTGGAGGGGCTGCAGTATATAAAATGTCCTTTGCAACAACGGTTTATCATGTCTGGCATGAAAGAAATTGTGTCATTTAACAGAAGAAGAAGAGATCAGCCAAAGCCATAACTCGACGGATCATTCAAGAAATCCATGTGAGGGCTAGCTAGTTGCTTCCCTAGGCTAATGAGAACAATGACACGGCTGAGTTGGTACATAGAAATGACCTAGGTAGGAAGGTAGTGAGTATCAGGTAGCTTCAAGCTGGGGCCTTATGTCCAGCTGAAGTTATGCTAAGAGAAAATACTGCTATATGCTGGTTTGTACATAATTATACTTGGTAAATAAAATTTTTATTTACAAAAACAAAATAATATCATAAAATCCAAAGTCTTACTCTTTGAAAATGATAACCAAGTCCGAAGTACATGGTAACCTTGTCCAAAATACATTAGTAAATGAATTTTTTAAGAACTTAGTAATTTTAACATGTCATAATATTTGTATGTCTATATAATTTCTAAACTTGTGGTATTAAACAAATCATAATATATATATGATTATAAAATAAAAAAGTTTAATGTTAACTATTTCTAAATATAAAAATGTGTCACTTTTTTAGGAATGAACTAATAAGAAAAAAATGTCAAGCAAATGGATTCATTTTTCTTCTTAATCATATAATAATACGTTAGGTTTTAAGATATATAAGTAATTTGTCAATGTTGAACATTTAAGCAAATTTTGGCACGACCATGATTTTCCTCTTTACTGCGTTTTGAACGTCCGATTCCATTGCGACATTGCAATTTATAAAGATTGTGTGTTCTGTGCCAATTTCTTGTACTAAGGAAGTTCCAAGGTTTGACCTGAATGTTTGCAATTGTAATTTTTTGTACCAATCAAGGAGCTTGGCTTGAGACGGAAGGAAGAGTCTAGAACTGCTCGAGAGCCTTCGCCAATATAATATTGTAATAATTTATAACATCATATTAATGTACAACACATCAACCATATTAAGTTTAAGGTACAACATAATTTAATTAAACTAATGTAATAATATACTCTACTGGTTTAAAAAATAAGATACTAAGAAGGAAAACATGAATCAATCATTTAACTTTATACTTCCGAACTATAATTTCAATCGACCATAGAGAGCAAGCTTTCTATTGATTGCTTTTATCTATACACTATTGACCAAGGGCATAATGGTCATTTCAAATATATTAGTTCTAAGGTGCATTGTCCAAAATCTTTTTCACATCTTTCATCCTAAATAGCATTAGAGCTTTTATATCTATTCATCCATACTGCTGCCTACTTAAATGACTATTTGATAGAGTTATATGGAATTGAATTCTATCAACAAAGGAAGTCCCTGCGAATTATTTCAGTAGGTTATTTTATTCTTCAAGAGTGCTAATTATCATGGAACTAATTTTTTCTTCTACTCTTAATGCTTGTTTTGAAAGTTAAAGATCTCAACTTTTCTTCTACTGGTGAGTCTACCCTTGTGAGATTTTGCACGTGTGTTATATGAATAAAATTAAAATGTTTCCATGAGTTGAAATATGTTAGAGCTTAATCTTAACTTTTTCGTTTTGAATGTTGTACGTTGGACAGTTGGAGATGGGAAAGAAATACATCTTGAAGAGCAATAGATGTGCATGCCATTGTATAATTGTCAAAAGAACAATAAGGTTGTCTTCTGAAGAAGAAAAGGGGGGGTGGGGGGTGCTAGGAAAATATCTATTATATTTATTATATAGAAGAGAGAAGATGAGGTTAACCAAGGGTATAATGGTCATTTCAAATATATTAGTGCATTATTTTCTTGTGTAATATATATATTTATTTATTTCTATAATATAGAAGAGAGAAGAGGAGGTTGACTAAGGGCATAATAGTCATTTCAAATATATTAGTTCAAAGCATGGCACGACTCAAAAACATGCTCTGCAACATTGACTAGAAGTTGTGCATTGTCCAAAATCTTTTTCACATCTTTCATCCTAAGTAGCATTAGAGCTTTTATATCTATTCATCCATATTGCTGCCTACTTAAGTGACTATTTGATATAGTTATATGGAATTGAATTCTCTCAATAAAGGAAGTCATTGCGAATTATTTCAGTAGGTTATTTTATTCTTCAAGAGTGCCAATTATCATGGAACTGATTCTATCTTCTACTCTTAATGCTTGTTTTGAAAGTTAAAGATATCAACTTTTCTTCTACTGGTGAGTGTACCCTTGTGCGATTTTGCGCGTGTGTTATATGAATAAATTTAAAATGTTTCCATGAGTTGAAATATCTTAGAGCTGAATCTTCTTATATTAACTTTTTCTCTTTGAATGTTGTACGTTGGACAGTTGGAGATGGGAAAGAAATACATCTTGAAGAGCAATTGATGTGCATGCCATTGTATAATTGTCAAAAGAACAATAAGGTTGTCTTNATGCTAGGAAAATATCTATTATATTTATTATATAGAAGGGGGGTGGGGGGGGATGCTAGGAAAATATCTGTTATATTTATTATATAGAAGGGAGAAGATGAGGTTAACCAAGGGTATAATGGTCATTTCAAATATATTAGTGCATTGTTTTCTTGTATAATATATATATTTATTTATTTCTATTATATAGAAGAGAGAAGAGGAGGTTGACCAAGGGCATAATGGTCATTTCAAATATATTAGTGCATTGTTTTCTTGTATAATATATATATTTATTTATTTCTATTATATAGAAGAGAGAAGAGGAGGTTGACCAAGGGCATAATGGTCATTTCAAATATATTAGTTCAAAGCATGAGACGGCTCAAAAACATGTTCTGCAACATTGACTAGAAGTTGTGCATTGTCCAAAAACTTTTTCACGTCTTTCATCCTAAATAGCATTAGAGCTTTTATATCTATTCATCCATATTGCTGCCTACTTAAATGACTATTTGATAGAGTTATATGGAATTGAATTCTCTCAACAAAGGAAGTCTCTGCGAATTATTTCAGTAGGTTATTTTATTCTTCAAGAGTGCCAATTATCATCGAACTGATTCTTCTTCTACTCTTAATGCTTGTTTTGAAAGTTAAAGATCTCAACTTTTCTTCTACTGGTGAGTGTACCCTTGTGAGATTTTGCATGTGTGTTATTGAATAAAATTAAACTGTTTCCATGAGTTGAAATATCTTAGAGCTTAATCTTCTTATATTAACTTTTTCGTTTTGAATGTTTAACGTTGGACAGTTGGAGATGGGAAAGAAATACATCTTGAAGAGCAATAGATGTGCATGCCATT
>MDKI01144025.1:0-25110 GCA_005239505.1 Nicotiana paniculata | reverse complement strand
AATAGGCGACTGAGTTACTTTATTTATTGTTTCAGATTATATTTTCTTGCTTGTGTAGAATTATTTTATTTCTTTATTATATATATATATATCGTCAAGGGTTAAGTTATAATTGCCCCGCCTTAGCCTCGTCACTACTTCGTCGAGGTTAGGCTCGACACTTACTCACTACATGGGGTTGGTTGTACTGATACTACGCTCCACACTCTTTTGTGCAGATCCACGTAACGGCCAGCAGTAGGGATATTTAGAGCAGCTATTTATTTTCTGGAGACACGAGGTATATATGTCGGCGTTCGCAGATCCCGAGAGTCTTCTTTTGGTTTGTAGAGACTGTTTTTTATATTTTTCAAACCAGTTATATTATTTCTTTCAGCCCATTATTTGTAGTATTCTTTAGTAGTTCATGAATTGTGACATCTGACCCTAGGGTAGTCTTAGTTTAATACTTTTGAATATTACTATTATTGTATACTATTATGAATAGATAATTTGTTATCTAGGGTTTTGATGGAACCTTTTGTAAGATAAAATCTTGTTATGTTTTTATATAATTGAACCGTTAGATTTCTCTACTTGTTCAACTATGTGTTTACTGCTGTGGATTGAATCACCATCGATTAAATGTGTCTATTTATTATTTGTTGATTGAGAAAGGATTGATATTTAGGTTGTTGTTGAACAACATCACTCCTAAGGTATATGAGAGATCAATATGGTTGGTTTAAAAGTGAGATTAAAAATAATGAAGCTTTAACGTTATCATAGTGAACAGTAAAAAAAAGTGAAATCTAGCGTAAGTCGAGAGGATATGACTAGTACATATTGGTGTTGCTCGAGAGAAAATTATGATAAGTCGAGTGTGCATGATCAGTAGAGAATATTTAGGCGAAATTATAGAAGATGTAGTGGGAAGGATTTCGACAATTGGTGAAATCATAACTCTAGACCTCCTTAATTTTTTCTCCAACCCTTAGTATCCCTAGTTTTTAATTTACTACTTTAATTTGTTAGTTAATTAGTTAGATAAAAGAATCTTAATATTTATAACGTATGAATTGTTCGATCTTTTCTTATGAGTGATATTGAACAGTTATAGTGAAAACTTAGTTCGATGTGGGGTTCTGTGTGATGACCCAAGGGGTCATTTTATGAACTAAGACTCTGTTCTAGGCTTGAATTGGCGAAAGTTAGAAATTTGGCGATTTTGGTCGACAACGGAAAATTAGGTATCTGGGTCGGAATGGAATTCCGGAAGTTGGAGTAAGTTGTAGTGTCATTTTTGATGTGTGTGCAAAATTTGAGGTCAATCGGACGTGGTTTGGTAGGCTTCGACGTGGTTAGCGAATTTTGGAAGTTTCGGATTTCTTAGGCTTGAATCCGAAGTTGATTTGGTATTTTGGTGTTGTCTTGAGTGTTCTGGAGGTTCAAATAATTTTGAGTAGTGATATATGACTTGTTTGAATTATTGGTTGAGGTCTCGAGGGTCTCGAGTGAGTTTCGGATAGGTTTGGGTTGTATTGTGCTCGTTTTCTTATGTTTCAACGTCATTTCTTCAAGCATAAATGATATCATATTAAACAAATGTGCTCCTATTTCTGTTTTGAATGAATTATTAGATCCTTATCGTAATTACGGACCCTTACCAAAGAGAATAATCAAATTTGGAAATCGTATGAGGATTTTATTGTCATTTTACTAAGGTTGCCAGATTTTTCAGATTAATTATGAAATTGGCAACTGACGGCGTATTAAAAATCTGCACTATTTGCAAATATTAAACCCTACATATCTCATTCGTTATAAGGTGAAATTGAGTGATTGAAAAGCCAAACTTTATTAGAATTTCACAAGGAATCCATTGGAGACATAAAAATCGAGTTTCGGGATCGTTTGGACTGATATACGAGGATGAATAGCTGGCAGTAAAATATATATAAAACGGGCAGACTTCTTCTTCTTCAAATTTTCGAACCTCCCAGCCCTAGGAACGAATGTTTTCACCAAATATCATCCCCAAGTCATAGGTAATCAATTCTAAACTTTAAGCTTTCAATTAATCATTATTTTTCATCACTTTTAAATCAAAAACTATTAATTTTCATGATAAAAATTGAGGGTTTGGGCAAAATTAGGAAATTTTGTAAAAATCGAATCTTTCCCTCGAATTGAGGTTAGATTTCGAAACTAATTGTATATTTGTTTTCTTGGGTGAATGGGTAAACATAATTTGGTCTGAACCCCTAGTTTAGACAAAGCGGGCCCGAGGTCGGGTTTTCACTTTTTTTTAGAAAACTTAGGAAAATTGTAATTTTCAATAAAGGTAGTTCCTTTAGCCTTAATTAATGATATTGAGTTAATTATGGTTAGATTTGAGCAACATTCTAAAGGAAAACCCATAATTGAGCAATGAGTGGCCTGCGAAATAGAGGTAAGTTGGACACTGCTTTACGAGATACTATATATATATATGTATATATATATATATATATATGTATATATATATATATATATATATATATATATATATATATATATATATATATATATATATATATATATATATATATATATATATATATATGTATATATATATCATTTGATTATTGCCAATGGTTGTTGCAAGTGTGTTAAAGGTGTTGGTTGTTCTATTGATTCTATCATGGTACTTAAAGACTGAGCTGGGTTGACAGCCTTACGGAGTTTACATATATTCGGGTTGATTTTATTGTGAAATGATATTGGTTGAAGCTTACGAGCTATACTGTTTTCTGTTTGCAAGTGTTGAAATAAAAGTGTCATGAAAGGCTTGGCTTGAATTGTGAAAGTTTTTGATAAATAAATTGATAGTGATAAGGGTGGAGAAATTGATAGTGATAAGGGTGGATAATTGATAGTGATAGGGGTGGATAAATGATAGAGATAAGAGTGGACGGGTGGGATCGGGTTGCATGCCGCAACAAGTAATTGATAAGGGTGGACACTTATGTTTTACTGGATTTCAAAAATATTTTGTTGGTTTTTGAAACTCAATGATTTGGAATTTACAGATTTGAAAAATTACTGTTTTACTCTACTATTTTTCATGTTTCGTATTTACTTCTATTTTAAAACTCAAAACATTGGAAGCGTTGGAAATTTGTGTGAGACATTGGTGATAGCTGAGGCCTGTAATAAGCGACTGAGTTACTTTATTTATTGTTTCAGATTATATTTTCTTGCTTGTGTAGAATTGTTTTATTGCTTTATTTTATATATATAAATATATAGTTTAAGTAATAATTGCCCCGCCTTAGCCTCGTCACTATTTCGTCGAGGTTAGGCTAGGCACTTACTTAGTACATGAGGTCGATTGTACTGATACTAACTCTTTTGTGCAGATCCAGGTACCGGCCAGCAGTAGGGATATTTAGAGCAGCTTTTTATTTTTTGGAGACACAAGGGATATCTGGCGGCGTTCGCAGATCCCGAGAGTCTTCTCTTAGTTCGTAGAGACTATTTTCTATATTTTTCAAAACATTTATATTATTTCTTTCTACCCATTATTTGTAGTACTCTTTAGTAGTTCGTGAATTGTGACACCAGATCCTGGGGTAGTATTAGAGTTATTTATATAATTAGTTCGTGGTTCGTTTAATTAGTTGTTTATTGTTTTAACTTTGGAATTATTCATCTAAAACCAATAAATTCAGTTTACTTTAAATTATTTTATGATGTCTAAATGGATAATTAATGCAAAGTAGTTAATCGAATTATAACATTGGCTTGCCTAGCAAGTGTGATGTTAGGCGCCATCACGATCCCTAAGGTTGGGAATTTGGGTCACGACAAGTTGGTATCAGAGCACTATGTTGCTTAGGTCTCACAATTCACGAACAAACTTGGTAGAGTCTGAAGGATCGGTACGGAGACGTATGTACTTATCTCTCTAGGGCTATGAAGTCAGGAACAATTTCACGTCTATTCTACTCTATCGTACAAATTTATTCTATCACTAATGTTGAACTCGTCTATTGTTGTCCTCTCACAAATCTCGACAACACGCAATGCGTCTACAACCGGACAAGAAATGGAGCCCCAATGACAGCTACAATTAGGGGAAAAGACAGAAGAAGATCTCAGTCTAGAGCTCGAACATCAGCACCTATTGTAAAGCCTCAAGGATGAAAATAAAAAAGAAAAATAAAAAAATAAAATTAAAAAAAATCGTAAAGCCTCAAATAGATCTAGAAATGGAGGTTCTAGCTCAGCGATACATATTGGAATAGTTCAGATTCCAGAAGGTTTTATAGCTACTATAGTGTTGTAGGACGCACTAGTCCGTTTATTGAGGTTGGACAAGTTTACCAAACTATTTCCGCTCCATTTCAGTGGTACATCTTTTGAGGACCCACATGATTTTCTTGACCGCTACTATGAAGTATTGAAGAACATGTGAATAAGTTGAAAGCAACGAGGTTGATTTATATGAGCTGTGAAGTATAACATTGTGGATTATCAGGCATTGTGACCTATGACTTCGTGCCAAGTGGGGAAGTCCACTGTCAAGGAATACATTGCGGGGTCACGGGTTATATCGATTTTTTTCCAGGAATGTATAAGGCCTGAGATTTTGCAAGAGATAAAGCTGGGACTTGCGGTATGTCCGCCTTCTTAATAACCCTATACCTTAGTACCAAATGAGTTATATAAAAAACTTTGAATCTACGGAAGGTCTACTCAGTGTGGAGATCATGGTTGCGGATTTTGGGGGTGCTTCAAAGGGAGTACAGTGGTTGACAAGCTTCTACACTATATGGTTGGTGCCAAGGTTTATCTGTATAGAGCTCTACCTTTGGGGTCATTGTGCATCAGTAAGGATAAGAGTTACCCCAAGGAATAATGAAGGGTACATGAATAAGTGGGGTAGCTTAGCGGTGTTGAGTCAACATGGTAAAGGAGAAATTGGTCGCCAGTGGTTGAGGCAAGCCTATGAAGAGGAAGACTAGCCAGTGCAACATCAACTATTTGACTCAATTCTCATAATGCTTTTGAAAGTGTTTGTTTCTCAAACCTTCCATTTTTGTGTGGCGCTTAGGGTTTGAACGATTGTGCCAGGTCACCATGACAATGTCAGGACATGCCACCAGGTTTGATAAGTTAGCCTGTCATACTCCTACTTCGATTCATATAGCCAGAGAGCAAGTCCACAGACTCATGATTGTAAAATTTTTGTACGACTCAGGGCAAGTTGATACTTTATTGCGGCTAGTGGTAGAAACTGTCTTAGGCTTGGGAGAGTCATATTTCATCAGTGCACTCATGTTACGTGCCCCATTGTAGTTACAACTCAACTACATGACCAGCTAGGGAAAAAGGGGTCGGAATGTCGAAAGTGGAGGTTAGATTCGTAGAGATGGAGACCCAGCCTGTTGATATATTTTCTATGGTATTGCTGAGATCGTTACATTAAATGGTGTCATTACAAGAAAAATCTCTAATTAATAGAGTGACGATTTTCTGAACGTAATTCGGTTATGCGTATATAATAAAATTCTTCTACTATGCTCCACTCTCTGGTGAGCTTTATAACTCTAAAAATCTACTTCTGTGAATGCTTGTATTGAGAAATTTATGGGGATAGCTATGTCCATCATTACGTGTTGTAATTTTGTTTAATAGAAAAATATTTAAATGAAGGAAATGTAATGTTTCGATTGGCACGATACACATGTTACTGGTGATTCAGAGTTGAGGACGAGATCCTCGCGTTTTAATGTGATTTGATATGTTTAAACAGGGCAACAAGCCGCGGTGGAAGTTATGTAAGGATGAGATCCTTGTGATGGAAATTCTTTTGTTTAAATTCTTCCTGGTGAAATTAATATTTGTACTATAGTACTAAGAGAAAGTCATGCCTGTTAGGTTTATTCGAAAATTTTTGTATCAAAAATTATCTGTGCATAATTTGCCAAATTCGTGCTATAATTATTGAGCTTTAACCTACAAGGTAGGTGCCCGACCATGTGGCGTTAAATGAGACACGTTAATTCATATAAAAAATCATGAGTTCTTCATGGATCGCATCTCATTATCAGTATTGTGAAGGTTTGAAAGGAGATTATCGTTAACGTGAAGTTATTTTGTGATTCTTTAATTGATTATGAACAACTATTAAGGTCATAATTGACTCAGAAAGGTGCCCCATTTAAATGGTCAGACGAGTGCGGGGCGAGCTTTCAGAAGCTCAAGACAGCCTTGACTTCAGCACCGGTGTTGGTGTTACCATGAGGTTCGGGTTCTTTCTCGGTGTATTGTGATGTTTCCCGAGTTGGACTTGGAGAAATATTGATGCAGGATGGCAGGGTGATTGCATATGCATCTCACTAGTTGAAAGTCCATGAGAAGAATTAGCCTCAGACTGACGGGCAGTCCGAGCGTACCATTCAGATTTTAGAGGATATGCTCCGCGCTTGTGTTATTGACTTTTGAGGTTCTTGGGATCAGTTGTTGTCGTTAGCGGAGTTTTCTTATAATAATAGTTATCAGTCGAGCATTTAGATGGCTCCTTATGAGGCATTATATGGTAGACGGTGCAGACTGCCAGTTGGATGGTTTGAGCCGGGTGAGGCTCGGTTACTGAGTAAAGACATAATTCAGGAGGCCTTAGACAAGGTCAAGATTATTCTAGAGAGACTTCGTGCAGCTCAGTCTAGGCAAAAGAGTTATGCTGATCGTAAGGTTCGTGATGTGGAATTCATGGTTGGAGAGAGAGTATTGCTTTGGGTATCACCCATAAAGGGTGTTATGAGGTTTGGGAAGAAGGGAAAGTTGAGCCCTAGGTATATCGGTCCATTTGAGATTCTTGGTAGGGTGGGGGAGGTAGCTTATAGACTTGCGTTGCCTCTACGGTTATCCTCCGTTCATCCGGTATTCTATGTGTCTATGTTCCGAAAATATCATGGTGACCCCTCCCACGTGTTAGATTTTAGCTTTGTCCAATTGGAAAAAGACTTGACTTATATGGAGGAGCCGGTAGCCATTTTAGGCCGGCAGGTTTGTTAGTTGAGGTGTAAGAGTTATCGTTCAGTTCGAGTGAAATAGAGAGGCCAGCCCATTGAGGCAGCTACGTGTCACTCCGAGTCGGACATGCAGAGTAAATATCCACACTTGTTCGCCAATTCAAGTAATCTTCTATGTCCGTTCGAGGACAAGTGTTTGTTTTAGAGGTGGAGATTGTGATGACCCAAGGGGTCATTTTATGAAGTAAGACTCCATTCTAGGCTTGAATTGGCGAAAGTTAGAAATTTGGCGAGTTTGGTCGGCAGTGGAAAATTAGGTATCAGGTTCGGTAAAATTCCGGAAGTTGGAGTAGGTTTGTAGTGTAATTTTTGAAGTGTGTGCAGAATTTGAGGTCATTCGGACGTGGTTTGGTAAGTTTCGACGTCATTAGCGAATTTTGGAAGTTTAGAAGTTCTTAGACTTGAATCCGAAGTTGATTTGGTGTTTTGGTGTTGTCTTGAGTGTTCACGAGGTTCGACTAAGTTCGAGTAGTGATATATGACTTGATTGAATTATTGGTTGAGCCTTCGAGGGTTTCGAGTGAGTTTCAGATAAGTTTGGGTTGTATTGTACGCGTTTTTCTTATGTTTCGACGTCGTTTCTTCAAGCCTAAATGATATCATATTAAACAAATGAGCTCTGATTTCTGTTTTGAATGAATTATTAGTTCAGTATTGTAATTACGGACCCGTAGCAAAGAGAATCACCGAATTTGGACATCGTATGAGAATTTTATGGTCATTTTACTAAGGTTTTCATATTTGTCAGGTTAATTACGAAATTACCACTGACGGCGTATTAAAAATCTGCACTATTTGCAAATATTAAAACCTAAATATATCCTTCATTATAAGGTCAAATTGAGTGATTGAAAAATCAAATTTGACTACAATTTCACAAGGAATCCATTGGAGGCGTAAAAATAGAGTTTTGGGATCGTTTGGCATGATAAACGAGGCAGAATAACTGGCAGAAAAATATATATATAAAACGGGCACACTTCTTCTTCTTCAAATTTTCGAACCCCGTAGCCCTAGGAAGGAATTTCTTCACAAAATATCATCCCCAAGTCATAGGTAATCAATTCTAAACGTTACTCTTTCAATTACTAATTGTTTTTCATCACTTTTAAATCAAAAACTAAGAATGTTCATGGTAAAAATTGAGGGTTTGGGCAGAATTAGAGAATTTTGTAAAAATTGAATCTTTACCTCAAATCGAGGTCGGATTTCGAAACTAATTGTATATTTGGTTTCGTGGATAAATGGGTAAACGTAATTTGGTCCGAACCTCGAGTTTAGACCAAGCAGGCCCGGGGTCGGGTTTTCACTTTTTTGAGAAAATTTAGGAAAAATGTTAATTTTCAATAAAGTTAGTTCTTTTAGACTTAATTAATGATATTGAGTTAATTATGATTAGATTCGAGCAAGTTAGAGCAAGATTCTAAAGGAAAAGCCATAATTGAGCATTGAGTGGCCTACGAAATTGAGGTAAGTGCTTGGTTTAGAGAGAATAGGAATCCCCACTTATTTGCTATGTGAATTTTCATGTGTGTGGTGTATAGGTGAGATGATGAGTATCTATGCACCACTAAATGGTCTGTTAAACATGATCCCTTCCCGTTTCCAATTTAATTGATTCATGTCTTGATTTTTTTATGTTCGTCATGGTTTCTATGACTACATGGCTTGTTAGTTTGTTGTTAAGTCTTGTTGCAATTATTTTGGAAAAGTATTGGTCGTTTCCCTGTTTTTCTTGTGGTACAGAAAGGTTGAGCTGTTGGACATTGCTTTACAAGATACTATATATATATATTCCTGTTTCATTTGATTATTGCCAATGGTTGTTGCAAGTGTGTTAAAGGTGTTGGTTGTTCTCTTTATACTATGATGGTACATAAAGACTGATATGAGCTGGGTTGACAGCGTACGGTGTTTACATATATTCTGGTTGATTTTATTGTGAAATGATATTGGTTAAAGCTTACGAGCTATACTATTTTCTGTTTGCAATTGTTGAAATAAAAGTGTTGTGAAAGGCTTGGCCTGAATTGTGAAAGTTTTTGATAAATAAATTGATAGTGATAAGGGTGGAGAAATTGATAGTGATAAGGGTGGATAATTGATAGTGATAAGGGTGGATAAATGATAGTGATAAGGTTGGACATGTGGGATCGGGTTGCACGCCGCAACAAGTAATTGATAAGGGTGGACACTTATGTTTTACTGGATTTCAAAAATGTTTTGTTGGTTTTTGAAACTCAAGGATTTGGAATTTACATATTTTAAAACTTACTGTTTTACTCTACTATTTTTCATGTTTCATATTTACTTCTATTTTAAAAGTCAAAACATTGGAAGCGTTTGGAAATTTGTGTGAGACATTGGTGATAGCTGAGGCCTTGAATAGGCGACTGGGTTACTTTATTTATTGTTTCAGATTATATTTTCTTGCTTGTGTAGAATTATTTTATTTCTTTATTATATATATATATATACATCGTCAAGGGTTAAGTTATAATTGCTCCGCCTTAGCCTCGTCACTACTTCGTCGAGGTTAGGCTCGACACTTACTCACTACATGGGGTTGGTTGTACTGATACTACACTCTGCACTCTTTTGTGCAGATCCACGTAACGGCCAGCAGTAGGGATATTTAGAGCAGCTATTTATTTTCTGGAGACACGAGGTATATATGTCGGCGTTCGCAGATCCCGAGAGTCCTCTTTTAGTTTGTAGAGACTGTTTATATTTTTCAAACCAGTTATATTATTTCTTTCAGCCCATTATTTGTAGTATTCTTTAGTAGTTCATGAATTGTGACATCAGACCCTAGGGTAGTCTTAGACTTATTTATATAATTAGTTCGTGGTTCATTTATTTAATTGTTTATTATTTTATCTTTGAAATTATTCATCGAAAACCAATAGATTCAGTTTACTTTAGATTATTTTATTATGTCTAAATGGATAATTAATGCAAAGTAGTTAATCGAATTTTAACATTGGCTTGCCTAACAAGTGTGGTGTTAGGCGCCATCACGATCCCTAAGATTGGGAATTAGGGTCGTGACAAGTTGGTATCATAGCACTAGGTTGCTTAGGTCTCACAATTCACGAACAAACTTGGTAGAGTTTGAAGGATCGGTACGGAGATGTCTGTACTTATCTCTCAGATGCTATGAAGTTAGGAACAATTTCACGTCTATTCTATTCTATCGTACGAATTTATTCTATCATTAATGATTGAACTCGTCTATTCTTGTCCTCTCGTAAATCTCGACAACACGCAATGCGTCTACAACTGGACAAGAAATGGAGCCCCAATGACAGCTACAATTATGGAAGTTCAGGTGTTGGTAATTTTACATTTGATCCATATACATATTGTGAAGAAAACCACCCGTGGAAAAATTTTCAAAACGTGCATGAGAGCGAGTTATGTGCACCAATTCATTCTTATTTATAGAATATGTGTGATGTGTGTGGTGGTCAAAATGATCACTTTCATGGTTGTGCTTATATTTCTTATCCTCATCCAACCCTTTACTTTGATGGTTCTACTTTTTCTTGTGAAGTTAATAGGAACAAAGAACCTGGGGATTCGAACTCGAAGGAGATCAAAGATATGTTAAAGTTCCTTCTGGAACAAAATAATGAGAAACAACTGCAGATAGAAAGGCAAGAGGAAACTATTCGTAACTTGGAGGCTCAAGTGAGTCAAGTGGCTGAATCTTTTAATGCTCAGCAAGCCAATTTTGGGGATAGTAGCCAAGAAGAGCGTGAATTTGAGGTGTTAATTGAGGAGGTCAGAGTAGAACATAAACAACATAACCAACTACAATTTGAGGATGTCGATGTTGAAGAAGTGAGACTAGAGTCAGCCAAGGACATTGAGGATATAAATTTTGTTGACTCTAGTATCATTGATGTTGAGGATGTTGAAAGTCCTGAAGTTCATTTGTTTGAGCATATTGGTCCTCAATCCAAATATTTTTCTACATTAAAATTGGATGATTATTTGAAATAGAGTCATTCGATCTGATTGAGGAGTCAAGGAATGAGGGACAAGGTGTCTACTTTCTGGATGTTTTCTTGCCTCAAAGTCAAGATTAAACACCTCATGTAAAGGTCAAGAAGTGCAAAATACTTCTTTATTTTCTGGGGCTGGTTCGATTTTTTCCACCACACTTAGATAATAACCGAAAGCTTGAATCAAAATTTGGGGTTCAATTCATAAGCTCGAGGTGGAGGCAGAAAGTGGTTCATGTCGTGCCACGACATTAAATCAGGCGCTTGTTGGGAGGCAACCCAACTTTACTGCTTTATTTTATTTTTAGTTTTTTATAATTATTTTATTATTATATTGTAACGACCCGACCGGTTGTTTTGAGCTCTAGAATGTCATTCAGCGGTTTGAAGTTGTGAGCAGCTCCATTTCAGGTATTATGACTTGTAGGTGCGGTCGGAATTGAATTTCGGGAAGTTTAGAGTTGATTAGGAAAGAAAATTCTCATTTCAGAAGCTTTAAGTTGGAAGAATCAACTAAGATTGGGATTTTGAGTAAACAACCTCCGAATAAGGATTTGAAGGTTCCTGCAGGTTCGTATAATGATTTCGGACTTGAGCGTATGTTCAGATCGGGTTTTGGATAACCGGGAGCGTTTCGATGCATATTGTGGAAGTCAGCATTTTTGAAGAAATTTCCTTAGTTTTACCTGAAGCGCATTTCAATGATGTTCATTTTTGTTTGGGATTCCGAGTCCGGTAATAGCTTCGTATGGTGATTCTGGAGTCGGGAGTGCAATCGGAAGTGAATTTAGATGTATGTAGGTCATTTTGTAATCATTTGGCTAAAGATATAAATTTGAAGGTTTTTGAGAAATCCGACCGGAAGTGGAAAATTTGATATCGAGGTCGGAATGCGATTCCGGAAGTTGAGAAATTTCAGACTACTGTTGTCTTCTGGTCTATCTGGTGTGCTATGTGATCGTGGTCCCTTGTGTCCGATCACATAGAAGGAAATTCGAGGGCTTCTAGATTTGGCTTGTGCGTTCGAAGGGGGGTGCGAACACGGTGGCTTGGGGTGTGATCACTACGCGAATGTGGGGTATGGTGTGTGAACGCGTAGAAGGAATTGGACCTGGGGGCCATTTGGCCTATACGAACGCACAGGAAGCTCTGGGAACGCGGAGGGTCAGGGTTGTTGCCCTTCGGGGAACGCACTCGAGATGTCGCGAACGCAGAGAGGAAAATTGAGCCTGAGTAGATTAATTTAAATGGGGGATTCTTAGCCATTTCTTCACTTGGTATATGCGAATTTGGGGAGCTTCAAGAGGGGTCTTCCACCAAGCATCAGTAGGTAAGTAAATTCCTCCTGTTTTTAAGTTAAATATAAGATTATATGCATGAAGTAGACATGGAAATTGGTAGGAAATTGCGAAAATCTTAAAGGAATCTAGAATATGGTAATTTGGATTTTTAGCCACGAATTGAGCATGGAATGTAGAGTAAATTTTATATTTGAACTAGTGGAGCTATGGGTAGAATTTATCTTCTAGAAATTTCGGATTCCGGGCACGTGGACCCGAGGGAATTTTGGTCATTTCACTGCAGAATTGGGAAATTATATAATTTGAAACAATCTCTAATGTATTTCAGACAAGAAAAATCTCTAATTATTATTGAGTGATGATTTCCTTAACGTAATTCGGTTATGCGTATCTAATAAAATTCTTCTAATATGCTCCACTCTCGGGTGAGCTTCATAACTCTAAAAATCTACTTCTGTGAATGCTTGTATTAAGAAATTCTATGGGGATAACTATGTCCATCATTACGTGTTGTAACTTTGTTTAACAGAAAAATATTTAAAAGAAGGAAATGGAATGTTTTGATTGGCACGATACACATGTTACTGGTGATTCAGAGTTGAGGACGAGATCCTCGCGTTTTAATGTGATTTGATATGTTTAAACCGGGCTACGAGCCGTGGTGGAAGTTATGTAAGGATGAGATCCTTGTGATGGAAATTCTTGTGTTTAAATTCTTCCTTGTGAAATTAAAATTTGTACTATAGTACTAATAGGAATTCATGCCTGTTAGCTTTATTCGAAAAATTTTGTATGAAAAATTATCTGCGCATAATTTACCAAATTCGTGCTATAATTATTGAGCTTTAACCTACAAGGTAGGTGCCCGCCCATGTGGAGTTCAATGAGACACATTAATTCGGGTAAATAATTATGAGTTCTTCATGGATCGCAATGAGAAATCCGACCGGAAGTGAAAATTTTAATATCAAGGCCGGAATGCGATTCTAGAAGTTGGAGCGGGTCCGTAATGACGAATGTGACTTGTCTGCAAAATTTGGGGTCAATCGGACGTGATTTGATAGATTTCGGCATCGGATGTATTCTAAGTTCATAAAGTTTGCATTTGGGTGTGATTCATGATTTCGATGTTGTTTGATGTGATTTCAAGGCTCGACTAAGTTCGAATGAGGTATTAGGACTGAGTTGTGTGATTGGACGGGGTCCCGGGGGCCTCGGATGTGTTTCAGGGTGGTTTCGAACCATTTTTCTCTGTTTTGCTGTTGTTGTCTTCTGGTGTATCTGGTGTGCTATGCGATCGCGTTTCCTTGTATGCGATCGCATAGAAGGAAATTCGAGGGCTGATGGATTTGGCTTGTGCGTTTGCGGAAAAGGGGGTGTGAACGCGGTGGCTTGTGGTGTGATCACTAGGCGAATGCGGGATACGGTGTGCGAACACGTAGAAGGAATGGGGCATGGGGGCCGTTTGGCCTATGCGAACGCACAGGAAGCCCTGCGAACGCGGAGGGTCAGGGCTGTTGCCCTTCGCTAACGCACTCGTTATGTCGCGAACGCAAAGAGGAAAATTGAGCCTGGGTAGATTAATTTAAATGCGGGATTCTTAGCCATTTCTTCACTTGGTATGGGCGAATTTGGGGAGCTTCAAGAGGGATCTTCCACCAAGCATCACTAGGTAAGTAAATTCCTTCCGTTTTTAAGTTAAATACAAGATTATATGCATGAATTAGACATGGAAACTGGTAGGAAATTGGCAAAATATTAAAGGAATCTAGAATATGGTAATTTGGATTTTTAGCCACGAATTGAGCATGAAATGTAGAGTAAATTGTATATTACATTTTTTACATGTTTGTATTTATTACATTTTTTTCAATTTCCTGGTCCAATTTGTACGTCGGACATGCTTTGTAATGATTGTATAAATTCTTAGAAATTGCTCATGTACTTGTGACACAGGGTTCTGGGATGTGTTGGGATATATTTGTTAAAGTGTAATATTTTAAACTATTGTTTTACTTGACATATTTTATTTAGTTAATATATAACAAAGTGAAAGGAAATGCTTTTCATAAATGTTAAACAGGAATTTATTTCGATTAATTAATGATTGGCTTGCCGGACAATGATGTCCGGCGCCATCACGAATCATACCTGCGACTCGGGTCCTCGTATAACTATACATAAATACAGGGTCATCCTTCTTGCGAATCATACATGCGACTCAGGCAGCCAAAGTTACACATATTCACACCAATAAACCACATTTTTATCAGGAAAATTTGATGTTCAATGAAGTGATAAAATTCTCCTTTTAATAAACATGAGAATAGTATTTAAAACTTTTCTTGAGATTTACTTGCCAATTTCGACACGGTTCCAAACTCTATAGATTTATCTGAAACACAATTATCCAAGGAAGAACCAATTCTCCTTCTAGGTGATTAAGGAAAGTAAACTCTATCCTTCTCAGAGATTTAGATACTAATTGAAAGCATCACATGATATTTTACTGACAAGGACACAAGTACAACAAGTAAAGCATGCTAGTGGGTCCTAGACTACCCGGACATGTCATAATACTAAGTACGCACGGACTCCCGTCACCTCGTGCATACGTATCCCCTGCAAATAATAGCATGTATTTATTTAGTTCACCTATGGGGACAATTCCCCCTCATCTTGAGTTAGAAAGGAGACTAACCTCGCTCTGAAATTCCATAACCGGCTTCCAAGCCCTTCCGACGACTCCAATGGATGCACAACGCCCCAAAACTATTCCAAATAACGACAAACCAAGGACAATATACTCTAGTATTTGTAAAAATTCAAATTATATAAGTTCCCAACTCCGCTCGATAAGTTAACCAAAATGCCCTCGGGCCCACGTGCCCGGATTCTGAAATTTTTCAAAGATAAATTCTACCCATAGATCTACTAACTCAATTATACCATTTACTCTAATTTTCATGCTCAAATTCATGGTAAAAGTCCAAAACTCCAAATTCTAGGTCTTACCCAAAAATCCCGAATTTATACTAATTTTCCATGCCTAAATCCATGTAAGATCACATATGTAACTCAAAAATAGGAAGAAATCACTTACCTAGTGTTGCTTAGTGAAACTCCCTCCTTGAGCTCTCCAAAATCGTCAAAACCAAATGAAAGAAATGAAATAAATGGGCCAAATCTCGTGTTTAAAACAATCTGCCCAGGCTTCATCGAGTTGTACCTTGCGCTGTGCAGGTTGTATATCCTATTACAATTTTCTCTTGATGTATACCTTCTGTTAAAACGTCCATATCTCCTTGTAGAATTAACCAAATGACAAAAAGTTTAAATATATAGAAACTAGTCTCGAAGATCTATCATTTGATAGGTTGTACACCATATAACTCTTTATATATTCCGAGATATGAGCTTCCAAAGTCGGCTCCATGCATCAGTAAATTCTGTCGAAACTGCTTCACCAGCCATCTTCAGTCGATCATAAATTTCCGATCAAATGTCCAAATCATTAATGGTTTAACTTTGTGGAAACTAGTATGCAAGGGCTAAAACTTTTTTGTTTTGCAAATTTTCAGATTCCTTATAGATTTTGATATGTATGCTTTCAAAATTAGCTCTTCGATGCATCAGTTGCTGTCCAAAACAGATTTGCAGCAGAAATTTCAGCAGCTATTTTGGCCCGAAATCTATTCCGTTAGCCTTCCGAAATCCACCCGTGGCCATCGGGAGCTTAACCAATTATACCAACATGTCCCAAAACATGATACAAACTCGCTCGAGGCCTCAAATAACATCAAACAACGTCGAAATCATGAATCGCACTCCAATTCAAGCTTTATGAACTTTGAAATTTCGAACTTCTACATCCGATGCCGAACCCTATCAAATCACGTCCGATTGACCCCAAATTTTGCACACAAGTCATATTTGACATTACTGACCTGCTCCAACTTTCGGAATTGGAATCCGACCCCGATATCAAAAAGTTATACTCTCAGTCAAACTTCTCAATAACCTTAAAATTTCTATCTTTAGCCAAATGACTTCAAAATGACCTAAATATATCCGAATTCACTTCCGATCGCGCTCCCAACTCCAGAATCATCATACGAAGCTATTCCAAGACTCGGAATCCCAAACGGACATCTATAACACTGAGATTCCTTAGAGTCCAAATTTATGAAATTCTTCTAAAATGCTATCTTCCATAATATGCGCCGAATTGCTCCTGGGTTATCCAAAGCCCGATCCGGACATACGCCGAAGTCCGAAATCATCATACGAACCTGTTGGAACCTTCAAATCCTGATTCGGAGGTCGTTTGCTCAAATCTTCAATCTTAGTTGATTCTTCCGACTTAAGGCTTCCGAATTGATAATTTTCTTCCTAAATTGACTCCAAACTTCCTGAAATTCAGTTCCGACCACACATACAAGTCATAATACTTGAAATAAAGTTGCTCATGACCTCAAACTACTAAACGACGCGCTAGAGCTCAAAACAACCGGTCGGGTTGTTATATTCTCTCCTACTTAAACATACGTTTCGTCCTCGAACGTGCCAAGAACTGCTCTAGAGTTATCAGAAATCACTTTTTAACACCTTGTGCACTTGCACGTGCTACCACAACCCAGTTGAGCACATTCGCTTGATCAAATCTGAAGATATCCTCTTTTATCCATAAAATAAGCTTAGAACCTAGTTCCAACACTTGAAATTCTCTGCTAGGCATGTTTCTAATATATGAACACCGTACCAACTACCACACGAGGTACCAGAACATGATTGTGTGCCTTTGCTGAATCAGCACCATGCACCACATAATTCATCATCAGCCACCATGACATTCCCTGCACCTTAACAGCCAAAATTCTATGAATCTGATGCTCCTAATGCACCTTATAATATACATACATACATCCTGCTATAATGCTGGCGATACCACCACAACGGAGGAGATGTGTAGAAATTCCTAACCAGTTGCAGAGTTAACCAAACATTTAGTCTCTCCTCTTGACTTAGATCCTCATCTCATTACGAACCAAATAAGGGTAATTGTCCTTTAATATATTCCGCATAACCTTATCTCACTGATCCTTGATCCAATAATCTCGTCTCACCAGTATGAACTGTTCAGACACAAATCATCCCAGACATGACCAACAATCTCACACGATGCCACAATGCGCCAATAGGCCACGACTCGAACATGATACATAAAGAAATGACTCAGGAAGGGACTACTCAACTCACGCAAATAATATGAACTCTTCTCAGAAAATAGAAAGTAAAACACAAGAAAAATAAATATAGGAACCTTACTCATCATCACACTGTTGCGGCATAGCAACCCGATCCAAATAACATACCCGTGGCAGTGTGCCACCCGATCCACATATGAAATTTACATAAGGATATACACATCGAGCTAAGTTGCTCATTACCACAAAAATACTGAATGCCGGTCACAAGCACGCTAAGTGCATAATACCATCCTGGGGAGACTGATAAAGCCATATGCTACCAAAACTTAAGCACAACTGAGGTGCGATGTATATATATATACTCTGGATCTCTAGAGCTATCCTACTCACATAACAACGCCACTACGCGAGACCTCAACACATAAGAAATTATCAAGCTATTTCCCAACTCACACGGCACAATCATAATATTACATGAATTTTGACGAAGACGGAATAATCACTTGATATTCCAAAACCCCTCCTTGAGGAGAGCTATACTGAAATGAACACATCTGTCTCAAATGAAGCCCATAATCCTGTTTAAACCCATTCACACACTTCCACCTGATTCTGCTCGCACCGAACTATGCTAATATCGTTTACCTAGGTCCATATTAACCCACTTCCTCTCATAACACGCAAGAACAACCATCATATCCGAGAAAAACACCCCACAATCCACAACCAAATGAACCAAACGCCTTCCAGGCATAAATTCTCAAATAAGTAATATTACACTTCTTTATACTCAGCCCAAATATTCAATCCATTAAGTGACTACATGTCACACTCATACGATCATCCCGTGGTCATGCTCATACAACCTTCCCACAATGTAGCAAGTCTGTACATCCATACCACCGACCACACTAATGCCGCAAAACACATTAAGAACCAATGACTAGGGTACAAAGCCCCTTCCACCGAATATCGATCTCAGGGGACACTGAAGATAACACCAGCTTACTCTGAACTTTCAAATCACTTTTTCTTGCTCATACGAGCTCATGATATCCTTGTTTACACCGAGCTGCAATCTCGATTCTCACTCCTAGTTACATACTTCTTATCGCACCTAACATGGCAATATGAGATAGCGCAAGAATTCCATCATAACTTCTAAACCACTAATAGGGTGAACACTTAATCATATAAAAACCTTTTTACTTACCTCAATTCAAGATAACAATAACAACACTCAATCCTCACTCATCCTGAGTGGCCTTGATTCACGAGACCATGCTGTCTCAATCTCACGACCCGTTTCATAGCCTTCTGATAATCTTTCTATAGCCCGGAGTTTATCTCTCTCACTCCTCCAATACTATCCTACACGCTGAAAATAACATAGAGCACTCCAACCTTTTCCCTCTCTCTAAAATTACTCCGCAAAAGCTCAATTCTTAATCATACTACTGCCTGAAGCCCTGGTCCAACAGGGCCAACTTTTGCACACATTCATCAAATCCCACGCACAATCACCGTTTTACTCCTTTCCCTTAGCTGTAATAACTTTCCAACACGCTGACAATCCGCAACCCCATGATAACACAATCCTAAAACCTAACGGCAGGTGATGGGACTCCCCCACTTAGCCCGAAGATACTTTTTGCACCAGTCTAGACCCTACTGAGATCGTTTCTCATTTGTTAACATGATCTTGCTCAACCAACCCGTCCTATTCTTCCAAATTCTCTTGTTGTCACTCCCTAAATACTCAAATTCTCTAGCACCATTCACACATTCTGCCTCCTACCGAATAGCCACTCGAATCCCTCACAGAAACTTGCCAACCATGCCACTGTTATCCTACTCAGAGGAGATAACTCACCTGTGGAAATAACCAACTGACACCTTCCAACGACGTTTAAATGCACACTCTCTGCAACCTCAATACCCCATCTTAAGCCTGCTCTCATTCACCAACCTTTCCATTTCGTCCGCTCTTCATGGACATCAACAAAATGCGCTACAAAATCTTCTAATTCACCATTACGCCGCCATTCTCCCACTTTGGATAACTTGATTCCTTGAAGCACCATCTGTCTACCTTCATGATGTGATGCCGGATTCAATATCATTCTCTGTAGCTCTTAAACCATCAGTTCACCACGACTTCAAACTCTCCGAAGATCATCTTTCTCGAGTTGCCTTCATTATCAATACTTATCCAATACTGAACCACCGAACCTCACTGTCTCTGATAGTCGCTTCTTCAATACTTCTTCACAATACTCTGACCCCATGCAACTGAAGAATCCACAGCACCGACGAACTTAACAAATTCCATTCGATCAATGATGATGACATCACATCACAGGTGTATATCCCACCTCATTTGAAAATACCAAGTCTTACTACTTTATCAATCCCAAACCTGACCATTTATAGTCCAAATACCTTTCCTCTACCGGAACTAAAATGCTAAAATCCTGAAATCACGCCCTGAGAAGACCTCCCTTAAAGCCATTCATCACCCCCAACATATGGGCAAACATTCTATCATCATATCGACACCGCACGTTAACCAATTGTAAGTATCATAACAATCTGAGCATAGCCTCAAAGTTCTCAGAAATACAACAACCAAACAGAAACACCATAATATTCTTCTGCAGGGCAACAACAACAGCCCCAACCAACTACACATGAAGAACATCTCGCACCATATTCGTAGCACCATTTCAATTCCTCAAATTCCTGATTCCTAGCAAGCGCTTCGCGACGCGTAAGATTGAGTAGGAATAAACATAGGCGTAAGCCTTAAAGGAATCAAATCGCACGATGAGGAATCAAGAAAGGAAGTAGTCCTAACAACCCTGGAGCCTCTAAAAGATAAGTATAGACGTCTCCGTACCGATCCGCAAGACTCTACTAGACTTGCTCATGACTCATGAAACCTAAGGGAACCTAGAGCTCTGATACCATGTTGTCACGACCCCAAATCCATAAGGTCATGATGGCACCGGACATCATTGTCAGGCAAGCCAATCATCAAATACTTAAGTGAATTTTTTCTGTTTTAGCATTTATGAAAATAATTACCTTTCACTTTATTACATAAAAACTAAATAAAACCCGTTAAGTAAATACAATGGTTTAAATATTATATTTTAGCAAATATATCCCAAACACATCCCAGAACCCGGTGTCACAAGTACATGAAAAATTTCTAAGAATTTTACAATTTCTACAAAGCTTGTATGAAATACAATGTGACAAGGAAATTAAAATAAAATAATACAATACGAGGGAGACTCTGTCAGATGGGGATCGCCTCCGGATAATGCAGCTCGCCTAAGCCTCCAAACCAGCCACATCGCTATAAAGGTACCTGTGCAATAAAAATGCACAGCAAGTGTAGCATGAGTACGAAAACAACGTGTACTCAGTAAGTCGCCCGCCTAACCTCAGAGAGGTAGTGACGAGAGGTCGAATTAGACACTTGCTAGAGGTCAATTTAATATATTCGAGTGAGATTCTAAGCATGAGTGTCATAGGCAAATTTAATAATATTCAGGGATAAGAAATATCAACTTCTTTCACATTTAACACATTACATCTTCGTCATTTCAGTTGGGAATTTTTCAACTTCTTAGGCCAATAAACAGTAATAATTACAGGAAATACGCAGCAATTATCATGCGCAAGAAGATGCCGAGGGTCGAACGGCGTAGACCAACAATAATAAAATGTGCACTGCCGAGGGTCCAATGGCCCCAAACATAGATGCATTTATCTGCCCCGCTCGCGAATCATACATGCGACGCGGTTAACATAATACTAGGGCTACCCCGCTCGTGAATCATAATTGTGACTCGGGTCCCCGTATAAATATACATAAATACGGGGTCATCCTTCTCGCGAATCATACATGCGACTCAGGCACCCAAAGTTACACATATTCACACGAATAAACCACATTTTTATCATGAAAATTTGTTGTTCAATGAAGTGATAAAATTCTCCTTTTAATAAACATGAGAATAGTATTTAGAACCTTTCTGGATATTTACTTGCCAATTTCGACAGGGTTCCAAACTTTATAGATTTATCTGAAACACAATTATCCAAGGAACAATCAATTCTCCTTCTAGGTGATTAAGAAAAGTAAACTCTATCCTTCTAAGATATTTAAATACTAATTGAAAGCATCAGATGATATTTTACCGACAAGGTCACAAGTACAACAAGTAAAGTATGTTAGTGGTTACGTAGCCCTCGCAAATAATAGCATGTATTTATTTAGTTCACATATGGGGACAATTCCCCCTCACAAATTTAGAAAGGAGCCTTACCTCGCTCCGAAATTCCATAACCGGCTTCCAAGCCCTTCCGACGACTCCAATGGACGCACAACGTCCCAAAAATATCCAAATAACGACAAACCAATGAAAATATACTCTAATATTTGTATCAATTCAAATTATATAAGTTCCCAACTCCGCTCGAAAATTTGACCAAAATGCCCTCGGGCCCACGTGCCTAGATTCTGAAATTCGACCGTAGCTTTACTAACTCAATTATACAATTTACTCTAGTTTTCATGCTCAAATTCATGGTAAAGTCCAAAATTCCAAATTCTAGGTCTTTCCCATAAATGCCAAATTTATACTAATTTTCCATGTCTAAATCCATGTAAGATCACATATTTAACTCAAAAATAGGAAGAAATCACTTACGTAATGTTGCTTGGTGAAAATCCCTCCTTGAGCTCTCCAAAATTGTCCAAACCAAATGAAAGAAATGAAGGAAATGGGCCAAAACTCATGTTTAAAACAATCTGCCCAGGCTTCATCGAGTTGTACCTTGCGCTGTGCAGGTTGTACATCCTATTACAATTTTCCCTTGATGTACACCTTCTGTTAAAACACCCATAGCTCCTTGTAGAAATATCTAAATTACAAACGGTTTGAATATTTAGAAAGACTCGAAGATCTTTTGTTTGATAGGCATTAGACCATATAACTCTTATATATTCCGAGATATGAGCTTCCAAAGTCGGCTCCATGCATCAGTAAATTCTGTCGAAACTGCTTCACCATCCATCTTCAATCGATCATAACTTTCTGATCAAATGTCCAAATCAAGAATGATTTATCTTTCTGGAAACTAGAATGCAAAGGCTACAACTTTTACGTTTTTCAAATTTTCAAATTCCTTATAGGTTTTGATATATACTCTTCCAAAGTTAGCTCTTCGATGCATCAGTTGCTCTCCAAAACAGATTTGCAGCAGAAATTTCAGCAGCTATTTTGGCCCGAAATCCATTCTGTTAGCCTTATGAAATCCACCTGAGGCCCTCGGGAGCTTAACCAATACTACCAACATGTCCCAAAACATGATACGAACTCTCTCGAGGCCTCAAATCACATCAAACCATGTCGAAATCATGAATCGCACTCCAATTCAAGTTTTATGAACTTTGAAATTTCAAACTTCTACATCTGATGCCGAAACCTATCAAATCACGTCCGATTGGCCCCAAATTTTGTACACAAGTCATATTCAACATTACAGACTTGCTCCAACTTTCGAAATTTGAATCCTACCCCAATATCAAAAAGTCAAACTCTCGGTCAAACTTCTCAAAAACCTTCAAATTTCTATCTTTACCCAAATGACTCCAAAATGACCTACGGACATCCGAATTCACTTCCAATCGCGCTCCCAACTCTAGAATCACCATACAAAGCTATTCCCATACTCAGAATCCCAAACGGACATCTATAACACTGAAATGCCTTATAGCCCAAATTTATGAAATTCTTATAAAATGCTATCTAAACCCCTCCCGGGTTATCCAAATCCTAATCCGGACATACGCTCAAATCCAAAATCATCATACGAACCTGTTGGAACCTTCAAATCCTGATTTGAAGGTCGTTTACTCAAAATTCCAATCTTAGTTGATTCTTCCGACTTAAGGCTTCCGAATTGAGAATTTTCTTCCTTAGTTGATTCCAAACTTCCTGAAATTCAATTCTGACCACACCTACAAGTCATAATACTTGAAATAAAGCTGCTCATGACCTCAAACTGCTAAACGAAGTGCTAGAGCTCAAAACGACCGGTCGGGTTGTTACATAACTGATGTGATTTGCACCTTTTAACTTGTTTGATGGTTGCATACTTAGGTTCTGGCATGTGTCTCACCTTCCCTTAGATTTTAAATATATGATGATGCCTTGGTAAAAATGAATAGCATGTGTTATGACTCTTATGGCTCGTTTTCTTGACTTGTGTTCACTTTGTGCTTTATGCTTAATATATCTCTTGGCTTTGTGAATACTTGTTTGATTGAGAGTCAGAATGAGACCGTCCTTAGTGAGTCATGTGCTATGTGTTAGATGAATTTTTTGTATAGTCCATGTTATTGCATTTAAGTCTAGAACTTGCCCGGAATATGAATTTAAGTGAAATCCTAGGTGTTCCCACGTTTGAAAAGTGATGATAGGCTTTCTTTGATCTTTATGAGTTTTGTTGCTTATCACAAATAAAATCATCCCTAGATACCCTTTTGAGCCTATAAGCCTTTATTTTGGCACCCGCATACAAGCCTATCCCCTTTTGTTCTTAATTGAATTATTTTGATCTGTATACCTCTTAAAGCATTTGAATTGCAAAGAGAGCTCTTGAAAGAAGTAACGAGAAAACTTGGGGTAGCTTATGAGTGGAACCAATAGAAGGAAGAAATGTGCATTTGTATTTTAATGAAAATCCACTAGCGGCAAGGCAAAAATACAAAAAGAGAAGAAAAGAGAGAGAGAGAGAGAGAGAGAGAGAGAGAGAGAGAGAGAGAGAGAAAAGAGAAGAATAATTGAATAAATAAAGTTTCTTATTTTTTCTAGTGGATGTGATATGAAGTAGTGTGTAAAGAAGAAGGAAGAATATATTGGAGTGAACTATCTTGTGATGATTGAAAACAATTGCGCTTAAAACTTGAATACATGATGTGTTAAAGTGCTTAGAAAGGTTAGCCACTACATCCCAGATATATCCTACCCGTCCCTTAGCCCAAATTACGACCATAATAAGTCCTAGTTGATTTCAAACTAAAGGTGTCTAACGGGCCGGGTTGACCCGTAACCGGACCGGCCCAGACGGGTTTAAACCGGAACCGGACCGGCCCGGTTCATAGGGGGCCGGGTGGGCTGGGTAGGGGGGTTAGAGGGGGTTAGTCCGTTTAATTATTTTGAAACGGGTAACCGGACCGGTCAAACCCGGCCAAAGTGAACAATACACTTTACCGGTTTAACCGGCCCGGCCCGGCCCGGTACAACGTCTATAATTTTTTTTTTTTTTTTTTTGTAAATGTTTGGGCCCCACTTATCCGTTGGCAATAGTCACCTTGGCAGGGAGGCGTTGCCCAACGGTAGATTTGCACAAATGGCCCTTTTTTGGGTCTTTTTTTAAAAAAAATTTAACACTTTCTCAATTTACAAAGTTAACCTTTTCTAAAATTATAAATACACCCCCCTCTTCT
>MDKI01132729.1:0-40259 GCA_005239505.1 Nicotiana paniculata | reverse complement strand
AATTTTGACCAATGTTGACCTGAAAAGCGACCAACTTTGGTCGCTAATTATCCAGAAATTAAATTAGCAACCAAAGCTAGTCACTATATCTAAATCAAATTTATTTTTTATTTTATATAATATTTAAAATAAAAATATAATTGCTAAACGTTAGAACCGGATCCCAGATTAGTGACCAAAGTTGGTCTCTATCAACTTCACCTTTTTTAAGCGACCAACTTTGGTCGCTAATTTTAAATTATATTTATTTGTATTTTATAATTTTTTAAAATAATAATATAATTATTAAAATTTTATAACTAGGTCCCAGATTAGCGACAAGTTGGTCTCTATTTGCTGCCGCTTTCATAAACGACCAACTTTGGTCACTAATTTTAAATTTTATTTATTTATATTTTATAATTTTTTTTAAAATAATAATATAATTATTAGAATTTTATAACTGGGTCCCATTTTAGCGATCAAAGTTGGTCGCTAATTTTAATATTTCTTTGACCAAGCAAGTCTGACCAGTCCGGTCAACATTTTGACCACATTATCGATCAAAAAGCGACCAACCTTGGTCGCTAAAGTATTTAGAATAATTATTTAATAATTTTCTCCAATTTAGCGACCAACTTTGGTCGCTTTTTTTGACAGACCAATTTTGATAGCAAATCCTTGGTCGCTTTTTCCCGGATTTTAGTAGTGAAATCATCCATATTAACTTCAATGAATATGTTGCACCTTAAAAATCCTCGCTATCATATTATCATGCTTATGGAGAATTGATAATTCATTCCACGTAACCTTTTCTCAAATATTTATCATCTCTCCCCCTCATGTTAGAAAAACTAACTTGCTTCCTCAACTTTGAGAACACATCTTTGTGCGTTATGGCGTTAATAAAAATATACACCACACATCAATATTAATAAGATAAAATTATTTGGTTCCTAACCTTGAACCAGTTGTGAGGAGAGAATGTAATATACTTTCGTATATAATGTGTATCAAATTGATATAGATAACATTATTCTCATAAGCAATAGTTTAACTATTAAGTGGAGGCACTCAATAAATCATCTTGCTAAACCAGTTGTGATGTAAACCAACTTATCAAAATAAACTATATTTTATAGAAAATCGTAAAATTATGCTCTAAATTAAATTATTGAGCAAGTTACCTTACAAACACCAGGTTGCAGGTTAATAATAATTGCACATGTAACCATCTCAGATGCATCTTATATGGTATACATTGCAGGTGAATGGGCCCATATTCACCTTTGATATTTCCAGCATTCATGGGATTCAATCCCAATTTTAGTTGGTACATTAATTAATGAGAACAAGCAACATAAGAGAATTCGTAAAGAACTTTCTCGTTCTTTAATATTTTCCCATATGAACTCTCTTTTATTTTGTAAATCATACTTAAATTGATATGGCTAAACTAGTTATGCCAACTAGATAAATTATCAATATTGATAAAGCTCAGGTTTACACCATGTCGTGTGGAATTATCAATAAACTCCAGGTTTATAATGATATGAGTTTTTATATCAATAAACATCCACTTTATTGTGGCATTCTTTTGTTTGTGTAGTATAAACTGGAGAATAAAGCGGGTAGCTTATCACATACATATTACCCTACTACAAGTTGTAGTATTAGAAGATATTAAATATTTCCTTTATTTACAACCTCAATACAACCAACCGCTTTCGTGAATACTTTAGAAACTCAATAAGTTTCTTTGAGACTTACTACGACACAATAAATTGACATGCTAGTCAATTGTATTTCTCCAAAATAGTAGTAATTGACTCTTCCAGAGCTCTCAATTAATTTTTTACTACCACATATTCATCAACATCCATATGGTGAATAAAATTTTAAGGAGAAAGTTATATTATTATGCTCATGGACAAAGTTATATGCAAGATCTATTTCTTGCATTACTGTTGTCTTTTAATAATCACATTGCCAAAGGCATAATCAAAATAGGTACGTGATCAATGACCATTCATGCCATAATAATGATATTATTTTCTTATATCATCTCAACCCTCCTTCTAGAGGTGAGTGTGGTATATTCACTACTACTAGCACGTTCATATTATTTCAAGAATGAATATGTATTCATAAATCAGATGTTGTCACATTCACATCAGAATGGACCATAATCATCTATATGTGCTTTACAAAATCTCATGTCAAATCAATGACAAATATTACTTTCACAGAGTGTAGGATTATTTTGAGAATCTTTATTATTCTCATTATCACAATGATGACGATTATAATTTCGTCTATTGCCGCATCCACATCCATTGATACCTTCACGGTAATAATTTTTTCTTCTTTCAGATGTCTCACATATTGCTTTCACATTCTCTTAAGGGGAATGAGAATGAAGCAAATTTAATGTGACGGGTTTCCACTTCTTTGCCCACAATCATACATGAATTTGATCATGGCAAGGCATAGAAATTTTACCACTTCGGGTGGTTATAATTTCTTGCAAACTCTATTAGAGTTATAATCAAAGTTTATTGTCTTTGCTTGCATGTAAAACCAAATTATAGGACTTGAAGAATTTAAAAGAGAAAACTAAAGTAAAATACCTACCTTAAATCCAGAATATAATCATGAAGGAAGTTCATGGAACAATTGACAATCATTATGCTCAATCGCAAAGCTTCTACTCAACTGGTTAGAGTATCGTGCTGATAACGTGTTATGAACAATAAAATAAGAAGAAGAGTATTGCAGAGAAAAATATAGAAGGAGAATTCTTATTGATTTGGGATGAATTATAATGGAATATGACCCCTCTATTTATAGGGAAAGAGTGACTTAGCCACCAAGTAAAATCCTTAAGATCTCTCTAAATATATACATTCACCTTAAATAGAATTCTATTTATAACAATATTCCATATTTTGTATCATGTTTAACCAAATATAGATTTCTCAGTCAAAGTTAATATTTAGAAGAAAACGAGCTACTGATAACTAATATTTACTTCACTTCACCAAATTTTTTAGGAATAATAGATTAAATAATGGAAACGATTGATAATGAAAAATAAGAGATGAGCTGACAATCACTCTCCAAAATCAAGGCTTAAAACTTAAAGAGTAAAGCAAAGAGTAATAATATGTATTTCAGTAATAATCGTAACTTGTCCTTACAAATTGAATTTCTGCCCTTATATAGGAACATATAATTATAACGGTTGCCACACTTAATTTGGGCTCACTAATAACATTAACTATTGATTGCCCGTTACTGTAGGTACCGTAACTGGTACATTCTTCTTTGATTCTCCTTCCTTATTTACTTCGGGTTCATGTATCTTCCCTTCTTTTCAACCTTCATTCGTTTCGTTCCTATTTCTTCCTTGGCAGCTGTTAGGCCCGGTTCTTTTCTCTATGTTACCCCGTGGGTGTTTCTCCCGTGCCTTTTTCTGCATTCTTAATTCACCTAATTGAGAGTGCCACATGTCGCTATATCGATGCTCCACACGTCATGCCCCGCCAACTTACTGATTGTCCACGTGTCATGTATTTTTTCCACCATACAGATAGTCCCCTCACTCTCTGAACTCAACTGAATATTCGGGAAGTGGTAAGCTTTTATGGCGGGAATATTCGATTATCATCATGTCTCCTTCAGAATTGACGTATGTCACATTCATTTAATGTCCATGCCATGTGGTTTCTTATGATTGGATATGCAGTTTCTCAGCACTTTTTAGGGTTTTTTCTGTGGCTGCGTTAGTCACGAAGTGACGGTTTCATTATGACGCTTCATAATGACCAATTTTAACGACGATTGTATCTTCTTATAAATACTTCATTCTTTTTTATTTCTTGAAGTCTTAGTTTCTTCAATATCCATTACCTTAATCCTTCTTCTTATCTCTATATCCTTTCTTATATATTCCTTTTGTTAAACATGTCTTCGCCAACACCAGACCCTCTCAAAGTTGTGATCGTTGACGAACTTGCTCCTTCCACAACCCCTACTAGAAGTAGGAGAGGTGGTAGACTTTGTAGCCTTGGTTCATTATCTAATCGTGGTTCCTCTTCTCAAAGTAGTTCTACCAGGCTGTCTTCTTCTAGACTTAGGGCTCTTCTAACCCCTTGATATTCTTCTAAAAATAGGGACCTAAATGAACCTGTGCGTGAACCCACAGTCGCATATACTATTCCTCTAGAGTTTTCTTTTGTAACAGACCGTGAGACCATGAGAAATAAAGTCTCTTCTATAGATTCCCTTAACCTTGCTGAACTTTACCCAAGTTTGATTACTGCCAGTCTTCTTTCCTTAGTTCGACGAGAATGTCACTAGAAACCAGATTTCCCAGTTTTAATCCTTGGTGCCAACCAAAGAATCACCTATTACCATGGCAGTTTTTCTTTTGTTTATACCTTCTCCTTTACCTAAGGGTTGAAGCCTCCCATTGATCCAACGATTATAGAGTTTTGTCGCTACTTTAATGTGTGCCTTGGTCAGATTAGCCTCATCATGTGATGGGCTGTTGCATGGCTTCATTATTTGTCAGATTTGGTTTCCATCCCTTTTACCTTTCGACACTTACTTCATCTTTGTTCCCCCATGTTTTTCCGTGAAGGAGTTTTTTCCCCTCGTGATTAGAAGTAAGAGAGTATTAGTTAACCCCGAGGATGACCGAGACCATGGCTAGTACACCCGCTTTGTTGCTGCCCACACTAGTGGGTGGGTGTAGAAAATATGTCTTTTACAGAAAAGCGGAACTTTGTACGTAAGTTTTCTTCTTTTTCTTTTTATATGTGTTGAATTACTTCATGTAATCACATACCCATTTTTCAGCAACCATGAAAGTCTTTGATGAGATTCCTGACTTCCGTGCTTGGGTAGAAAAGATGTTGAATGCTGCTCCTATGGACAAAATATCTTGTAAGTTTCTTTCTCAAAAATTTGGCTGGAAAGTAAAAACGCACGGTACTTTTTCCCTTCATAATTCTTCTTCTTCTTCTTCTTCTTTTACTTGTTCATATGAAAAATTTTCATTCTCCCCTTTTTTAATTAGGGTTTTCTATTCGTGGCATTAGTCCCGTGTTTGTTCCATCAACAAGCTTTCTATGAGTCTCGCCCTGGAACGGATTTTGAGTGCCTCTTCCTCTAAGAGGAAAACTAATGAAGCTCGTGGCTCTGATGATGAAGAGGAGGTAGACGAAGGTTCCTCGGTGAGAAAACTGCGCGACAGGAGACATGTGGCTTCTCATGACCTTCCATCGAGTTCGATTCCTTTCAGACTCATAGATGAGCCAAAAAATGCTCCTTTAGTGATTTTTTATGAAGACGTTGCTGATCCTCCATCCAGTCTTGTTGATAGGTTGCTCGCCCAAGGCTTCTAGTGTCACGACCCCAAATCCTAACCGATCGTGATGGTGCCTATCATGGAACTAGGCTAGCTAACCATCACCTAATTACTCATTTGTTCTATTATAATACTTCAAAAATAAACAATAAGCAGCAAACAAAAAATTAAATAATCTCTTTAAGTTTTTACGCCCCCATAATAATCTAACAGTCTAAACAACTCTCCCAAGACTGGAGTCAACATGGTAACGAGCATCTAAGAAATAAAACTAACTTTGCTAATGTCTTAATCAATGTCTATGAAATAAATACTAATACTAATAAAGGAAGGAAAATGGAGAAGCTGCGGACGCTGAACAACTACCTCAAAATCCCGTAAGCTGCTGAATACGAATGAAGACAACTACTGCTCCAAACCGGTACCTGGATCTATGCAAAGAGGCACAATGAGTAATGATGAGTACGCCAACTCAGTAGTAATGAAAATAAATCACAGTCTGAGAAATACGAAACACACAACATAGATACACCAATTCACAAAAACAGTAAAACACCAAGTCACCATAAAGTATTCATCAAATACATAAGTTCGCAAACCAATTTCCAGAAATCCCTTTGAAACAAGTAAAATTTCAATATACCTTAGTAAAATCAGTTTGAAAAACGAAGTGAATCATAGTCAAAAACTCCGTAAAATCATCATAAATCTGCCCCTCGGGCCATAATTATTTCTCGTAACAATTTCCCTCAGCACCTCATCGTCATTCAGTATCAGCCTAGCAGGCAACCTCATAGTCACTCAGTATCACCCCTGTGGGTATCACTCGCACTCAGTAGGTACCTGCGCTCACTGGGGGTGTGTACAGACTCCGGAGGGGCTCCTACAGCCCAAGCGCTATAACAAGCCACATCATGCCATAAATCACTCACAATATTGGCCCTCAGCCAGCCACATCATGGCATAAATTACTCCCAATATTGGCCCTCGGCCTCTCTCGTATCATAACATCCTCACAATATTGTCCCGTAGCCTCACTCAGTCAGACACTCTCAACATGCCACTCGGGCCATCATTATACCAGGTTCTCGACCCAAAATGGTGTTTCATTTTTTTTTCAAGAAATAATATCAAAATACTCTGAGTGCCAAAACAATTATCAAGAAAAGACTGAGTGAAAATCATAACATATCAAGTGAGGAAAATAGTAAAAACAGCCCCCAAGGGGTAAACAGATCGGCACTAGGCCCCAAACATGGCTTGCAAAGCCCAAATTATATCAAAGTATATCAATACTATTAAGCATAGGCTTTAAAATCGAGTTTGCAACTCAATAGTTGCCTAAAAAGGAATATATTTCCAAATTTCCAACCCTTGCATTCCAAAATCCGTGAGAGGATGCATAGTCTGGGGTTTCATACCCTCAGGACATGATTTAAAGACATTACTTACCTCAAACTAGCCCGAAAAGCTACTCTGTAACCCGCTTGCCTCTCGAATCAACTTCCGAGCGCTCCAAATCTACCAAGTTCAGTTTTTTATCATCAAATTATGCTTAAGGAATGAATTCCAATTGAAAAGTACCAATTTTAGCATAAAACCCGAAATTTAGCCAAAACTCGACCCCCTCGCCCGCGTCTAGGAACTCAAAAATTTTCATACCAAAATTTTCTTCGTCATCTCACGAGTCCGTACATATAAAGAACGCTAAAATCGGAGTTCGTCTGACCCCTCAAATCGATCCCTAAAGGTCTCAAAATCTCAAGCCCTAACCCCATCTTTTCTACTGATTTTCATGAATTAAACACTGATATTATGTTCCTTAATCACCTATAATCGAGTTTTAGGGTCCAAAATCCTTACCTCAGTGAAGCACAATGATTTCCTCTCTTCAAAATCGCCTCCAAGCTCTATTCCTGTTAAAAAATGGTGAAAAAGGGGTTAATGGTAGCAGAGGGTTTATTTAAATACTGCCCAGTTGTTCCTTCACTGCGATCGCGGAAGTATTCATGCGATGGCGAAGAACAAATCCCCCAGGCCCTCAGAAGACTCTACGCGATCGTAGCACAAGCCACGCAATCACTATTCAATAGAACCTCAACCTACGCGATCACGACCACACTCATGCGATCGCGAAGAATAGTTGACCCCGCTCCCCACGTGCCTGACTAACCCTACGCGATCACACCAATGCTCACGCGATCGCACTGACCAACGCTACATACCTTCACGATCACACACCTTCTCACGCGATCGTGATTCACAAAATTGCCGGGCTCCAGATTACTCTACACGATCGCGGATCAATCCACGCGATCGCGATGAACAAAGTGCTGATGCGATGACACCAGAAAAACAGTAGTTTTTCCTAAGGCTAAAATGCCCGTTAGCCACCCGAAATGAATCCCGAGCCCCTTGGGACCCCCATCAATTATACCAACATATCATATTGATCATTCAAACTTAGTTTCACTCCCAAAACACTAAAAATAACATCAAAACACCAAAATCACATCTAATTCAAGCCTAAGAACTTTGAAATTTCTAAAATCCACCAACGCTGCCGAAACTATCCAAAACAACTCCGATTGACCTGAAATTTTGCAGACATATCCAAAATGACATTACTAACATGTTCCAACTGTCAAAAGTCCATTCCCACCCCAATAGCCTATTTTCCACTGCCGACTGGAAAACACCAAAAACTAACTTTCGCCAATTCAAGCCTAATTCTACACCGGTACCCACAAAAATATTCCGAACACACTCATAAGTCCCAAATCACTTAACGAAGCTATCCGAACTATAAAATCTGCATTCCGAAGTCGTTTACCAATAAGTCAACTCTCAGTTGACTTTTCTAACTATAAGGCTATTTCTAAAGTCTAAGTGACTAAATTCTCACTACAACCATTCCGATTTCGATCCTACCAACTCTAACACATCAATAATAGTAATACCAACCTATGACAAGGAAATAACAGTAATTATAATGCAGGTTCTACGTAACGACCGACCGGGTCGTTACATCGAGGGTGAAGAAGACTTCGGGCCTATTTATAAAGAACTACCTCTCGCTTCCCTTCCAGTTCCATCCATTATTAACCCCCATGTGTCTTTACCTGACGTTACTCTGGTTGTTACTCGTGTGGCTACTAATCATGCAGAAGCCGTACCTTCTAGTAGAAGAAGGGAGATAAACGAGTTATAATTGAGGTCCCCAAAGGCAAGAATTTATTGCGAAAATCTAGACAAGATGATGTGTGATTGAAGCCACTACTAGGCCCTGTGGAGAAGAAGAAGTTAGAAAGCCATGGCTCACTGACTTTAATGAACGACATTGTTCATTCTTCTTTGAAGGTATAAGTTTAATTACACTTATTTCATTCTTTTTCATCATTCATAACTCTTCCTCCACCCCTACCTGTTTTGTAGATTAATTTGATTGGCACAGAGCTTATAAAAAGAGTTTCTTAGACTGACCAATAAATTGTTGAATTGCGTACCGAGGCTGACAACTGGAAAGAACAATTCGAAGGTCTTCAACTGAAAAAGAAAGTTCTTGCAGAAGATAAGAATGCTTTGGAGAAATAAATGAGAATGGTTTCCGCTGAGTTAGCAATTGAAAAATCTTCTTCCAGTCAAGTTGGGAAGGATAAGGATAGACTGGAATCCTATTTTTCTGAACAAGGAAGATCTATGCACCTCTACAGATAAAATTCAGTCCTTGGAAAGTTATATTTCTCCATTGAAGAAAAATATGAAGCCTCGGAAGCAGAAAAAGAAGAGTTGAGAGTTGAGATTAATCAATGGGAGAAGGAGTATAAGGCCCTCAAGGATAAGTTGTCGCTGAATGTTAGCTAGGATTTCCTGAACACTCACCTTGAGACTTTAATTGAAGCCAACCAGGAGGGTTTTGACCTTACTACTAAGATTTCTAGGGCTAAAGAAGCAATTGATAAAACTCGGCAACGTCAAAGCTTTTCCTCACTTGAAAACGAAGGTTCCAAGGGTGATGGAGATGGACTTGCTCCTGACGGAGCTGATGTTCAAGCCTCTTCTTCACAAGTTGATCCTTTTTCTCCCGTCGATGATGCTCCCGTTGATGATGCTCCTTAGCTTTTACCTTTCCCTTACTTTTTTGTTGGCTTTTATTTGGAACTCCCTTATGCTGTTTTTCCCTTAATTTAACAACTTTTTGGAAGATTTATTTTTGGTTGCCCCAGCCTTTTTGGGGTTTGATGAAAAAATTTCACCCTTGTTTTTCAAGGTTAATATATAAATGTTTCTGCTGATTTTGCCGCATATTACGCTCTTCGCCATTATAGTGTTTGAGCTTTATCTTGCATTTAAAAATGCCTTAACAGTCCGTGACTTTAATAAACACGGGTTTTTACAAAAGATGGCGCTTTTATGTTAACGACACTAATGAACATGACGTCTCATCTTTATATTGGTGCAAATATATGAAACATGAAGCAGACATGAAAAGTGAAATAATTTGAGGAAGTTTTTTGTTTTGAACTTTCAAATAAATTTTGTACATCATTTTCATAACTGTTCATACATCACTTTCATAACTGCTTTCATTGTAGCAGATATTTAAGTACAAATCCGAGTCTACTATCCCGTGACCAAAATTTGGCCTCAACCTAAAACTCGTGGGAATATGGAATATCTTGCATCCTTTTCGCAAGTTCGAACTCCTTTGATAAAATGTTCAAGGTTTCTTCAAGGTTTTTTATTCAGGCTTGAACTATGCCTTTTTGGTTCTTTTCTTCCTTCTATATGCATAGTCCCCCCAGTGTTGGAGATTTGAAGTATGAAATCTCAAACACTAGATCACTCCTTTCTTTTGGTCCATTCCCTAAAAGGAAAATACAAACGGGACTTGGAGATAATTATTTAGATGATGACTGCATAATCTTTTTTCCATCAGAAAGGTTGTAACCTAGACCAGGAATAATTCAGTATTCCGCGTGCCTTTGGGGTTTAATATCATCATTTGGTACAGTTGTAACACCCCGTAAATTTGGCTTAGGTATGGATATGTTAAATAAGTAGTGATGTTACATTTTATACATGTGAATTCTATTGGGATGAGTATGGGTGGAAATAGTTATTTTAGAATCAAGACGAAGAGTGAGGTATACAAGATTTGATAAAATCTACGAAGTTTACAAAATGTCAGTCTTGCAGGAGGTTTAGTGAAAATCGTGTAAGGTATTTGGGAAAACTCAAAACATGAAAGTTGTAGGCCTTTGAAATAGATTTCCAACTAAATATTTTGGAGCCCAAACGGATCTCTTTGCAAAAATTTATATGCGTTTTACAAAACAATGCGGAATATCCGCGCCTAGTGTGCGCCACGACCACGACCGCGCACATGCGGCAATGTTCATGCCATTTTCCGCGATCATACCTATAGGTGCACGTGGGTGCACTTGGGGAGTCATTTTTAAAGCCCTATTTCGTTCCCCACAGCCCTAAAACATAAAAACTTTCTCTAGAAAGGAGAGATCTCAAAAACCTAACTCCTTAAGGGTCCCTCCACCACCCAAGGTAAGTTCTAAGGTTATTCTAAGTTAATTTTAATTTTCCAACATCTTATTAACATGGATAAACCCTCCATATCATTAGATATTCGATTGGGACATCATTGTTGAGAGAAGGAACCCTAGAACTTGAATTTAAGGGGATTGAACTTCAAAGAGGTAATGTCTTCACCCTCTAATTGATTCTAGCATTGAATTAATGATTATAGACCCTAGTTCATGAGATATGAGTTGATGGGTTTGATAAAAAAAGCATGAATGGAGCCCCCTTGACTTGTATTGCTATAGATTAAAGTTGAAAGGGTTCACAAACGTTGTATTACGCTCAAGAGCAGGAAGTTAAGGTATGTGAGGCTAACTCTCTATGTTTGGGAATGCTAATGATTCTCCCTACATTATGTTTCTTTTACCACGTTACTAATTGCCTCAGAAATATAGTTAAGCCTAGTTCCTTGAATAGTTGCAGAACTTCGATTCTCTAGCTTCGTAACTTGTTCATGACTTTCATTCTAAACGTTGTGAAATCATTGCTTAATCAATATAGACTTGGGTTTGATGCCCATGAGTCTTAGTCTAGATTACTCAGCATGTCATAAACAGTTGAAGTTTCAGTTTTCATAATCAGTTCATGAATACATGTCTCGGTCTAGTTCTATTCAGCATTCGAGTATCATGTAATTTAATATGATTCAGTATTTCAGTATCATGTATTGGAGTATGATTCTCAGTTCCTGATTTTAAATCCCTGAATGTTGAACCCCTATATTTGGGCCTAAGGCCGCAGTTAATGTTTTATGCATCTTTGGGCCTGAGGCTGTAGTTTATGCTTTATGCATATTTGGGCCTGAGGCCGCAATTATGTATACGTATACTTGGGCCCGAGGCCGCAGTTTGTGCACATATATATTGGGCCTAAAGCCGATGTTTACTTTTTCAGATAAACAGGTGGTTCGTCATTCAGAAGAGGGAGTATTCATATCCTTACTTGCTTTGTTCAAATCAGTTATCAGTTATTAGTTATCATTTCATTTATCAGTTATCAATTATCAATTCTCAGTTATCAGTTTAGTTTTAGTATCAGCACTTATAATTCTTTCTTTCAGTTGCTTTACATACCAGGTGCAATTCAAATGTACTGACGTCCCTTTTGCCCGGGGCCTGCATATCACGATGCAAGTAATGATTTACAGGTTGAAGATTCAAAGCTCTAGGATTCTTGTACCAACTATTTGGTGATCCTCAGTTGTTTCGGGGCATTATCATTACCTTACCGCCTTCAGTATTTTTAGACAGTCAGTGTTTTCAGTACTTCATTAGAGGCTTCATAGACTTGAGTAACAGCTAGACAGAGTCGTAGGATTTTATATTAAGCTATGTTGGCTACAAATATGTTTCAAAATTGTATTAGTATTTCCGCACTTTGATTTATATCATCCAGACTTTCAGTATATCAGCATGTGTTAGTTTATCTTCTGCATTCAGTATGTTATGATATCACATGTTGATTCAGCCAGCCCGTTGATTCGTTCGATCACATATAGTCAGGCACCGTGTGCCGCATTACGTCCAGGCCCAGGTACGGGGCGTGACAAACCTTGGTATCAGAGCACTAGGTTCAAGAGTCCTAGGGAGTCTGTGAAGCCATGTCCAGTGGAGTTTCCTTTATATGTGTGTGCCAACCACTCATATAAATTGTTAACTACCAAGACATCCAGGATTGTCTCATTTCTTTCTACTCTAGATCGTGCCATGAAGCTTAGAGAAATAGGTAACCTTCCCTTCTTGTCAAATTCCAGACGTATCGAATACCCAAGCGACGGGCAAGAAAAATACGAGGTTCTAGAGAGGATGCTTTCCCATTGGGATGTAATTATGGAGTACAGGTTAGTAACAAATGAGACTTGAGAGGATGTTGTAAGTGGGATGCAATGGATAGTAGTACATATCAGCTTTCTATAAAGTACAAAAGCATTTATTACATCCAGTTATACAGTCTTTCAGTTAGCAAGTTTATGGTTATTCAGTATGCCAGTTATCAGTTATTTAGTTACCAGATCAGCAATTTTTAGTGTATTAATATTCTGGTGACTGGTGAGTATACAGTGATTCCTATGGGTTCTAAAAGAAAATGTAAGTAACAGTGATTATAGCAAAATATTCGCATATTTTAGGTCTGGATTAAGACCAAGACTCACCAGATGGCGCATGAAGTGATTTAGATGATGGTATACTTTGAAGGATAGGTTTGTGCATGGTAGTGTATTCATATGTGTTTTACCTCCCAAAACAACTTCATTTAATTCTTAGAAATGGATCCACAAGTTGGATGATGATAGTTCAGATGTCAGACCCTAACATTGGTCACTATAGTTTTGGACAGAAAAGAGCCTAAGGGCAAAATACATAAGAGTCAGGAACGATTGTCATTATCATAGTTGTGTTTTTCGTACAAATAATGTATATGACTAAGAAGACATGATGTACGGAGTGAGAACCAAGCAGCCGATATTGAATTTTAGGGAAAGATTTTAAGTTGTTTAGATTTATTCAAATCAGAATTAGAAAGTACCACATTAGTGAATGTGATGACCCAAGGGGCCATTCTATGAATTTAGACTCCATTCTAGGCTTAATAGCCCTAAAAAGATTAATTTTAAATACTTCAATTTGCATGCGCAGTCCGAGCGTGAAACCAGAAAGCTTTTATGTGAAGATATGAGAAATAGTAATTTCTAGAGTAAAAATTTGATAAAAATTGACTCTGGTCCACATTTTGAGCAAACAGACCTGGATCTGTGTTTTGATGATCCCGGGAGGTCCGCAGTAAAATATGGGACTTAGGCGTATACCCGGAATTGAATTCTAAGGTCCCAAGCCTTAGTAATTAATTTTTGAAAGAAATTATTTTGCTGAATTATTAATGAAATAAAGAAATGAATTAACGTTTGAAACCGTTGGTATCTGGCCCGTATTTTGGTTCCGGAGCTCGATACAGGTTAGTTATAATAATTAAGCCCTGTCTGCGAAATTTGGTGAGAATCGAAATTTATTTGACGTGATTCGGATGTCCAGTTGATAAATAGTGAACTTAATGAATTTTGAGGTTTAATTCATAGTTTTACATGTTATTTTCATGATTTGATCGCACGAGCAAGTCCGTATGATGATTTTAGACTTGCATGCATATTTGGTTTAGAGCCCCGAGGGCTGAGGGGGAGGTTCAAATAGGTTTGGGTTGTGTTGCGGTCGTTCTTTCTTATGCTTCGACGTCGTTTTTTCAAGAATAAATGATATCATATTGAACAAATGAGCTCCGATTTCTGTTTTGAATGAAGTATTAGATCCATATCGTAATTATGGACTCGTAGCAAAAAGAATCATCGAATTTGGACATCGTATGATTTTATGATCATTTTACTAAGGTTGCCAGATTATTTATGTTAATTACGAAATTGACACTGACGGCATATTAAAAATCTGCACTATTTACAAATATTAAAACCTACATATCTCCTTTATTATAAGGTCAAATTGAGTGATTCAAAAGCCTAACTTGACTATAATTTCAGAAAGAATCCATTGGATGCATAAAAAACGAGTTTCGGGATCCTTTGGAACGATAAACGAGGAAAAATAGCTGGCAGAAAAATATATTTAAAACGGACAGACTTCTTCTTCTTCAAATTTTCGAAACCCACATCCTTAGGAACGAATTTCTTCATCAAATATCATCCCCAAGTCATATGTAATAAATTCTAAACTTTACTCTTTCAATTGCTCATTGTTTTTCATCACTTTTAAATCAAAAACTAAAAACTTTCATGGTAAAAATTTAGGGTTTGGGTAGAATTAGAGAATTTTGTAAAAATCAAATCTTTACCTCAAATTGAGGTCGGATTTTGAAAATAATTGTATATTTGGATTCGTGGGTGAATGGGTAAACGTAATTTGGTTCGAACCCCGAGTTTAGACCAAGCGGGTCCGGGGTCGGGTTTTCACCTTTTTTGAGAAAACTTAGGAAAAATTATAATTTTCAATAAAGTTAGTTCCTTTAGCCTTAATTAATGATATTGAGTTAATTATGATTAGATTCGAGCAATTTAGAGCAAGATTCTAAAACCATAATTGAGCAGTGAGTGGCCTACGAAATTGAGGTAAGTGTATGGTCTAACTTTGACTTGAGGGAATAGGAAACCCCACTTGTTTTCTATCTGAAATGCATGTGTGTGGTGTATAAGTGAGGTGAAGAGTATCTATGCACCATAAAATTGCCTGTTAAGCATGATTCCTTTCCCGTTTCTAACTTAATTGATTCTTGCCTTAATTGTTCTATGTTCATTATTGTTTCTATGACTACTTGTCCTTGTTATTTGTTTGTTAAATATTGTGGTGGTTAGTTTGAAAAGAGTATTGGTTGTTTAGCTGGTTACCTTGTGGTACAAAACGGTTGAGCGGTTTGGCAATATATATATATATATATATATATATATATATATATATATATATATATATATATATATATATATATATATATATATATATACATATATATATATATATATATATTTATGTTCCTGTTGGTTTCTTTGATTTATTTTCAATTGTTGTTGTAAGTATGTTAAAAGTGTTGATTGTTCTCTTGATTCTATCATGGTATATAAAGACTGAGTTGGGTCGACAATATTACACTGGTTACATATATTCTCGCTGGTTTTATTATGGAATGATATTGGTTGAAGCTTACGAGCTATACTGTTTTCTGTTTGCAATTGTTGAAACAAAAATATTGTGAAAGGCTTGGCCTGAATTGTGAAATTTATGAATAAATTGATATGAGATGTCTGGTGGGAGCGGGTTGCACGCCGCAACAAGGAGTGATAACGGTGGATAGGTGGGATCGGGTTGCACGCCGCAACATGAGTAATAAGGGTGATATATTTAGGGAGGAGCAATAAGGGTGTACAGTTGGGAGCGGGTTGCACACTGCAGCAAGGAGCAATAAGGGAGGACATTATATTTTTACTGATTTTCAAAGAAAAACAAAGATTTAAAAACTTACTATTTTATTTTCACTACTTTTCGTAGTTTTGGCACTATTTTTATTTAATGTTAAAGTTTGGAAACTTGAAAATTATTTGAGAGTTGGTTATAGATGAGGCATGGAAAAGGCGGCTGAGTTATTTTATTTATGTTGCAGTACTTAATCAATTGTTTAGAATTCCTTCTTGCTTTATATTTATTGTCTTAGTTATATTTTTCTTGTTCGTGTAGAATTATTTTATTTCGTTATTGTATATATTATGGTCACAGGTTATATGTTGTTAATGCCCCGCCGTAGCCTCGTCACTACTTCGGGGATCTTAGGCTCGGCACTTACTCAGTGCATGAGGTCGGTTGTACTGATACTGCACTCTGCACTCTCTTGTGCAGATCCAGGTACCGACCAGCAGTAGAGATATTTAGAGAGGCTATTCATTTATTCGGAGACACGAGGTATATCTGCCGGTGTTCGCAGATCCCGAGAGTCTTCTCCTATTTTCATAAACGTTGTTTTATTATATTCAGAGCAGTTACACTATTTCTTTCAGCCCAGTATTTGTAGTATTCTTTAGTAGTTCGTGAATTGTGACACCAGATTCTGGGGTAGTTATAGATCTATGTATATAATTAGTTCGTGGTTCATTTTATTCAATTGTTTATTATTTTACCTTTGGAAATTATTTATCGATAACCTATGGATTCAATTTACTTTAGATTATTTTATTACTTTAGATTCAATTGTTCTTGGCTTGCCTAGCAAGTGTAGTGTTAGGCGCCATCACGATCCCTAAGGTTGGAAATTTGGGTCGTGACAAGTTGGTATCATAGCACTAGGTTTCTTAGCTCTCACAATTTACGAACAAACTTGGTAGAGTCTGAAGGATCGGTACGTAGACGTCTGTACTTATCTCTCAGAAGCTATGAAGTTAGGAACAATTTCACTTCTATTCTACTCTATCATGCGAATTTATTCTATCATTGATGATTGAAATTGTCTATTCTTGTCCTCTCACAAATCTCGACTACACGCAAAACGTCTACAACCGGACAAGAGATGAAGCCCCAATGACAGCTACGATTAGGGGAACAGACAGAAGCAAATCTCAGTCTAGAGCTCGAACCTCGATGCCTATTGTACAATCTCAAGTGGATCTAGAAGCGGAGGTTCAAGCTCAGTCGGTACATGTTGGACTAATTCAGATTCTAGAAGGATTTATAGATAGTTCAGTATTACATAACATGGGAATAAGTTGAAGGCAACAAGGTTGGTTTATATGAGCTGTGAAGTTTAACATTGTGTATTATCAAACGTTGTGACCTAGGACTTCGTGCCAAGTGGAGGAGTCCACTGTCAAGGAATAGATTGAGGGGTCATGTGTTATATCGATTTTGGCTTGGAATTTATAAGGCCTGAGATTTTTCAAGAGATAAAGCTGGGACTTGCGGTATGTCTGCCTCCTTAATAACCTTATACCTCAGTACCAAAGGATTTATCCAAACAATTTTAAATATAAAGAAGGTCTACTCAATGCGGAAGTCACGGTTCCAGATTTTGGGGTGCTCCAGATAGAGTACAATGATTAACAAGCTTCTAGACTACATGGTTCGTGCCAAGATTTATCGATATAGAGCTCTACCTTTGGTATCGTTGTGCATCAATAGGGATAAGAGTTACCCCAAAGAATAACTAAGAGCATATGAATAAATGGGGTGGCTCAGCAGCGTTGAGTTAGCATAGTAAGTAAAAGAAGGGTCTGCTGGTGTTTGTAGCAAACCCATGAACAGGATGACCAGCCAATGCAACACCAACTACTTGACCCAGTTCTCATAAATGCTATTGAAAGCGTTGTTTCTCGGACTCTCCATAATGCGTGGCGCATAAGGTTTGAACTATTGTGTCAGGTCACCATGAAAATGTCAAAACATGCCATCAGGTTGATACTTCATTTCGGCGAGTAATAGAAATTTTCCTAGACTTTAGAGAGTCATATTTCATCAGAACACCCAGGCTACGTGCCCCATTGCATTTATAGCTCAACTCACATGACCAGCTAGGGAAAAAGGAGTCGGATGTCGAAAGTGAAGGTTAGATTCCTAGAAGTGGAGACCTAGCCTGTTGATATACTCTCTATGGTATGGTTAAGGTCGTTACATTAAATGGTGTCATTACAAGAAAAATCTCCAATTATTATAAAGTTATGATTTCCTGAACTTAATACGATTATGCATATCTAATAAGATTCTTTTAGTATGCTCCACTCTCGGGTGAGCCTCGTAACTCTAAAATCTACTTATGTGAATACTTGTCTATCATTACGTGTTGTAATTTTGTTTAACGGAAAATATTTAAAAGAAAGAAATGGAATGTTTCGATTGGCACGATACACATGTTGCTTGTGATTCAGAATTGAGGACGAGATCCTCGCATTTTAATATGATTTGAGATGTTTAAATTGGGCTATGAGCCGCGATGGAAGTTATGTAAAGACGAGGTCCTTGTGATGAAAATTCTTGTGTTTACATTCTCCCATGTGAATTAAAATTTTACTATAGTACTGGTAGGGAGTCATGCCTGTTAAGCTTATTCAACAATTTATGTATGAAATAATGATGATAATCATAACAATAAATAAATAAATAAATAATAAAAGTAATACTACTAATAATAAGTAAATAAAGAAATAAAGAAATAAAGAAATAAATTAATTAATTAACTGTGCCTAATTTTCCAAATCCGTGTTATAATTATGGAGCTTTGACCTACGAGATATGTGCACGCCCGTGTGGCGTTAAATGAGACACGTTAATTTGGGTATATAATTATGAGGTCCTCATGAATTGCATCTCGTTATCATTATTGTGAAGGGTAGAAAGGGGATTATTGTTACGTGAAGTTATTGGGTGATTCTGTAATTTGTTATGAACAACTATTTAAGATCATTTTGAGCCGAAAGGGTGTTCCATTCAAATGGTCAGACGAGTGTGGGTGGAACTTTCAGAAGCTCAAGATGGCTTTGACTACGGCACCAGTGTTGGTGTCGCCCACAGGTTCAGGATTGTGCACGGTGTATTGTGGTGCATCTCGTAGTGGATTAGGTGCAGTATTAATGCATGATGGCAAGGTGATTGCACATGCGTCTCGACGACTGAAGGTTCATAAGAAGAGTTATCTTGTCCATGACTTAGAGTTGGCAGCCATTGTTCATGCATTGAAAATTTGGAGGCAGTATCTTTATGGCGTGCCGTGTGAGGTTTTTACTGACCATCACAGTCTCTAGTACTTATTCAAGCAGAAAGATCTAAATTTGAGGCAGCGGAGATGGTTAGAGTTACTGAAGGATTATGATGGCACTATATTATATCATCCAGGGAAGGCCAACGTGGTGGCCGATGCATTGAGTAGGAAGGCGGTGAGTATGAGAAGCCTTGTGTATATTCCAGTCGGTGAGAGATCGTTAGCTTCAGATGTTCAGACTTTGGCTAATCAGTTCTTGAGGTTGGATATTTCACCTAGTAGTGTTCTATCTTGTACAATCGCTCGGTCTTCTCTAATTGAGCGTATTCGAGAGCGGCAGGATGATGACCCGCATTTGATGGTTCTTACGGACACAGTTCGGCGATGTGGTGCCAAACAGGTTACAGTTGGAGATGACAGTGTTTTGAGGATGCAAGGTCGTATATGTGGGCCTAATGTTGATGGACTTCGTGAGTTGATCCTTGAGGAGGCTCGCAGTTCTAAGTATTCCATACACCCAGGTGTAGCCAAAATGTACCAGGACGTGAGGCAGCATTATTGGTGGAGAAGGATGAAAAAAGACAGTGTTGTGTATGTGGCTCGTTGCTTAAATTGTCAGCATGTAAAATATGAGCATCAGAGACCTGGTGGGTTGCTACAGCAGATAGAGATTCCTGCGTGGAAGTGGGACCGTATTACTATGGACTTCGTTGTTGGACTCCCACAGACTCAGAGGAAATTTGACGCAGTTTGGGTTATTGTGGATAGGCTGACTAAATCAGCACATTTCATTCCTGTGGCAAGTACTTATACTTTGGAGAGGTTGGCTGAGTTATATATTCGGGAGATTGTTCGCCTTTATGGTGGGCCCGTGTCTATCATTTCTGATCAGGGTACGCAGTTTACTTTGCACTTTTAGAGGGCAGTTCAGCGTGAGTTGGGTACCCGAGTAGAGTTGAGTACAACATTTCACCCTCAGACTGACGGGTAGTCCGAGCGTACCATTCAGATATTGGAGGATATGCTTCGCGCTTGTGTTATTGACTTTGGAGGTTCTTGGGATCAGTTCTTGCCGTTAGCGGAGTTTGCCTATAATAATAGTTATCAGTTGAGCATTCAGATGGCTCCTTATGAGGCATTATATGGTAGACGGTGTAGATCGCCAGTTGGATGGTTCGAGCAGGGAAAGGCTCGGTTGTTGGGTACAGACTTAGTTCAGGAGGCCTTAGATAAGGTCAAGATCATTCAGGAAAGACTTCATGCAGCACAGTCTAGGCAAAAGAGTTATGCCGATCGTAAGGTTCGTGATGTTGCATTCATGGTTGAAGAGAGAGTATTGCTTCGTGTGTCGCCCATGAAGGGTGTTATGAGGTTTGGAATGAAGGGTAAATTGAGCCCTAGGTCCATCGGTCCATTTGAGATTCTTGATAGAGTGGGGGAGGTAGCTTATAGACTTGCGTTGCCTCCAGGGTTATCCTCAGTTCATCCGGTATTCCACGTGTCTATGCTCCAAAAATATCATGGTGACCCGTCCCACGTGTTAGATTTCAACTCTGTCCAATTAGACAAAGACTTGACTTATGAGGAGGAGCCGGTAGCTATTTTAGACTGACAGGTTTGCCAGTTGAGATCTAAGAGTTATCCTTCATTTCGAGTGCAGTGGAGAGGCAAGCCCGTTGAGGCAGCTACTTGGGAGTCCGAGTCAGACATGCAGAGTAGATATCCACACTTGTTCACCATTTCAGGTAACTTTCTATGTCCATTCGAAGACAAACGTTTGTTTTAGAGGTGGAGATTGTGATGACCCAAGGGGTCATTCTATGAATTTAGACTCCATTCTAGGCTTAATAGCCCTAAAAAGATTAATTTTAAATACCTTGATTTGCGTGCGCAGTCCGAGCGTGAAACCAGAAAGATTTTATGTGAAGATATAAGTAATTTCTAGAGTTAAAATTTGATAAAAATTGACTCTGGTCAACATTTTGAGCAAACGAACCCGGATCTGTGTTTCGATGATCCCGGGAGGTTCGCAAGGGCGTCATAGTCTGAAGGCACCATCCTCATAGCCGGAAGACTCCATGCCATGGCCTGAGGATCTCTCAAATTTGCATATAATTATTCAAAGGCGTCATGGTTCAGAGGCACCATTTTCATGGCCCGAGAACATCATCTCATGGCCTACGAATCCCTCATTGAATAATTCATGGCCCAGAACATCATGGCCTAAGGACGTCATCCTCAACCGTCCAAAGACGAATTTCATGGTCTGAAGGGAATTTGCATCATGATTAAATTCATGCACAGATATCAGCCCGTAGTAAATTTTTACTTGCAGGTGATCTGATGAGCAACCATTACCCTAACAGGAACAATCCCGCTCCAGTTCCCTCATACTATCTCAAACTTGACCGCAATCCTTTCACTAATCCCAAATCTTGTGTATGTCCTTGTGGTAACTTCGTCGGTATATTCCGCCGATGAATTCAGAACTACACACGGCCTGATTCCTGTAAAACCGGGGATATGTAGGCAGCTCGAAAACCAGAGTGCAGCCTAAATATCTCAAACCATCTCGCTCGGTCAAAATTAGCCATCATATCTTTACCCGTCAACTCTTTCATCCTTCCCGGGTAAAGATGGGCAGCTGTTGATACCCAATTTTTCCCTATAATATTTTCAAAATGCATACATACTTCCAAAACCATGCTTTAGCATCAATAATATTTTCCCATAATTTCTGCATTTTTTAGGATTTCTAATTAATTTATCCTAGTATTTTATTATATAAATAATCATTAACTGCACTACAAATACTTTTATAACAATTTTACAATTTACTTTTGATATTAACACGAAGCTTAATTATTTCACAAATGGCCACATTTACATTTTTGGGTTACAATTGCAATAACTTTGCAATTATAGCCCATCTATGCATTATTACATTACTTTACCAGAAAATAGTTTGTTGCGTTTTTAAAATATTGAGTAATTATTTTAAAACATTTTTATGCCTGAAAACCATTTTTATAATCTGTTAATTATTTTTAACAGAACTACTTTGGGAAACTATGAAAATAATGAGCATTTTATCTCTGAGCTACTTTTTTATTTAATTGATTTACATTGTTACAAACTATTGCTGGTTATTGGTGTTGGACCCGACCTATGTTCCAGCTCGCCACTACTTTCAACCTAAGGTTAGGTTTGTTACTTACTCAGTACATGGGGTCGGTTGTACTGATACTACACTTCTGCACATTGCGTGCAGATGTTGGTTGTTGTTGTTGTTGTGCTCGATGGTTGCCAGATTTGAAGATGTACCTGCGTTCCTGTTGTAGCTACCTCTTTTTCATGGTAGCCATAGAAATTATAAAGCTCTTCTTATGTACTTTTCAAACTGACCATGTATTTATTTTATGTCCTCTTTATAAACTCTATTTTTGAAGCCTCATGATTTGTACTACCAGTCCTTGGGAAAGGTTTAAGATTCAGATAATTCCTTTGTTTGATTGTCTTATTACTATTATTGGAATTATGTAGTTATTAGTTGGCTTACCTAGCGGGTTGGGTTAGGTTCCATCACGGCTAGCGGATTTGGGCCGTGACAAGCAACATACTTACTTAATAAAGTTCCTACTAAGTCAGTCTCTACAATACTATATGAGATACCGAAAGGACGTAAGCCTAACCTTAAGCATATTAAAGTGTGGGGTTGTCCAGCTTATGTTAAGAGACTTCATTATGATAAACTTGACTCAAGATCTGATAAGTGTAGGTTCATTGGGTATCCCAAAGAAATAATGGGATATTATTTCTATTACTCTTATGACCATAGAGTGTTTGTCGCTAGAAAAGCAAACTTTTTGAAAAGGGAATTTCTTTTGGAAAGAAATTATAGTGGAGAAATAGAACTTAATGAAGTTCAAGAAACTAATGAATCAACACAAAAACAAGATCATGAGGCACAAGTTGAAGAACCTTTATTGGATGTTTTGAAGTTAACAAGTAAGTTTCCATCTTAAACGATTGAAGTTCAAAAACTAAATGTAGTTTAAGAATAGGTAATGAACCAGTTCCAAACCAAATTGAACAACAACATAATCCAACACAAGGTGAGCAAGTTTTACAAGAACCTCTTAGAAGGTCTATACGAGAGCGTCATGTACCAACTAGATTAAGTATAATGGCACAAGATGATGTATCAAATGAGGTTGATTAAAATGATGATGACTCTAAGACCTATGAAGAGGCGACACAAGGTTCTGACAATGAAATATGGTAAATGGATGTGAAACGGCTTTCCTTAATGATGAGCTAGAAGAGGATGTGTATATGACACAACCTGAAAGTTTCACATCTCCGCCTGATCATAATAAGATTTGCAAGCTACAAATATCCATTTAAGGACTAAAGCAAGCTTCTCAAAATTGGAATATTCGCTTTAACAAGACAATTGAAAAGTTCAATTTTGTTAGATGCGAAGAAGAACCTTGTGTGTACAAAACGATTAGTGGGAGCATAATTATATTCTTAGTACTGTATGTTGAGGAAATATTACTCATAGGGAATGGCATACCGACATTGCAAAGTATCAAGATTTGTCTATCTGAACAGTTCTCCATGAAAGACTTGAGAGAAGCAACTTATATATTAGGAATAAAGATCTATAGAGATAGATCAAGGAAGTTGATTGGACTTTCCCAATCTTTGTACATTGATACCATCTTAAAGAGGTATAATAGTTGATTCAGTGACTGAAGCAGAATATATAGCAGCTAGTGAAGCTGCTAAGAAAGTTGTATGGATGAAAAAGTTCTTAACTGAACTTGGTATGATTCCTTCAATAGAAGGTGCAACTCCATTATTGTGTGACAAACTGGAGCCATTGCTCAAGAAAAAGAACCAAGATCACACCAAAAATCTAAACACGTTCTGCGAAGGTATCATTGGATAAGAGAAATCATCGAACTTGGAGACGTTGAGATTCAAAAGGTTGATGGAAAGGAAAATGCTGCAGACCCATTCACTAAAGCTCTTGGCACAAAAGAGCTTGCCAAGCACAAGTGAAAATTGGGAATCAAGTACAAGAGATATTGGCTCTAGTGCAAGTGGAGATTGTTAGGGATATAGTAGATATGCCCTAGATTTAATCTCATATTTGATGATTTGAACATATTTTTGTGAACTTTATTTGATATAAAATATATGGCATATGATATTCTTTTATCATAATTTTTATTAATTGTTTTATTAACTTGATAAGGGCCTTGATTATATTTTGATACTTGACATTGTGATGAAGATCATGATAATGAGAGTAAAGTTTCTTATAATTTAATCTAAATTTGTTCTTGATAGTAGGATTATTAATTTGGACATTATTAATCCGGTTAGATCAATATTTATGTGATTGTCTCTATGGGATAAAGATTAGTTGATGTCATTAACTAAATCACATAGATAGATTGTGCATATAGAGATATGATCATTGAATCGACTCATTGGATAATTCCTAATGGTTAGAATTATCATAAACTGTCAATAGGATATTCTCTTGAAAAATGTGATGTAAGAATTTCCTTTGACCTGAGATCGTCATAGTGATTGACAAGTTATTTATTGTGCTTTGATACTAGACACCTATGGCCCTAGGGCGATAGTTGAAAGGATATTGTGTATAATTAAATACTTGTAGAATTAGTGTTGATCAAGATGGAATCTGTCAACTTTTGATAATGAGTTTAAGGTCCATGTTGTCATGAATTATAAACGACCAAACTAAGACCTTGGCCATGGCCATGGCAATTGAATGAAAGAAGAAAAGAGTTTCTTAGGTCATTTAAAGGTCGATTATATTTGACATGGACACATAGTTAGTCGCCTATTAGTATTTGACAGTTGAACCATATCCTAGGGTGACTCAGAGCTATAAGGACAGAAGGAATACTATATTATTCTTCTACTGGTTCTTGAGAGTAAATTGTATACTTCATGCTATCCGGTCGTTAAAGAGTGTTGCTAGACGCCACCCTTGATTAGTTCATTGATTTGATTAATTTACTACCGGCTTAGTATTGAACCTATGGGGTACCACACTAACGAGTGTTCTGATATTTGCTAAATGATTAATTACTTTATTATTTGATAATTAAATTAAAAAATTTAATTAGTCAAATAAATTTAGTTATTAGTCCAATAAAATATTATTATATTCTTTGCTAGCACAGAGGATGTAATTAATATTATGAACAAATTGAAGCTTTCTAGTAGTCATACTCGATATTTATTTATGTATAGGGTATTTATAAATATTAATAAAGTATCCAATTTGAAATTGGATTGTAAATCCCATTAGAGACGTCTACAATATGAAATCTATTTGTTATGGGATTTGAACTTTCTTTTTATCAAAATATTAATTAATGACTTCTAAGGAAAATCCAAATATGAATTGGATTTTGTTATAAATATATATTATATAATGGATGTTCATTTAGTACCCCGTTGTAAATAAGCTTCCTGAAGAAGCTTATCCGTATGGTACACTGCCGTAAATATGTTTATCTATTTAGTACTCTATTGGAAATAAGCCTCCTGAAGAAGCTTATCATTTTGGTACTCCGTTATGGATAAACATTACCCTCGGAAGAAGATTATCTGCATCTGGTACAGTAGCAACTTACAAGCAGCTTACACAGCAGCTTGCAGTAGTAGATTACAAGCAGCTTACACAGAAGCTTGTATGCAGCTTCCTTTCTTCTATAAATAGAGGAGATTTCAGTTCATTATGTACATCAGTTTGAAAGTTCAATAATATATCAGTTTCTCTCTACACTTGTCTTTAGTTTATTTACTTTACAGTCGTTATTTTATAATACGTTATCAGCACGAGACTCTGCCATCTCGAACAAATACTTTGAAAGTATCAAAGGTACGAACCTTATTTTTCTAATGTCAAATTTTTCTAAACTTGAATTTGTAGCCCTGGATATATCAGGCAAAAGCTACATGTGTCGGGTGCTTGATGCTGAAATTCATCCTGATGCGATGGGTCTGGCAGACACTATTAAGGACAAAAATCAAGCATCAAACCAAGACCGTTCCAAAGCCATGATATTCCTACTCCATCACCTTGCTGAAGGCTTGAAAATAGAATATCTCACTGTGGGCATATTCCCGGAATTTAATTACGAGGTCCCAAGCCTTAGAAATCAATTTTTTAAAAGAAATTATTTTGCTGAATTATTAATGAAATAAAGAAATGAATTAACGTTTGAAACCGTTGGTATCGGGCCCGTATTTTGGTCCCAGAGCTCGATACAGGTTTGTTATAATATTTAAGCCCTGTCTGTGAAATTTGGTGAGAATCGGAATTTATTTGACGTGATTCAGACGTCCAGTTGATAAATAGTGAACTTTAAGTGTTCTTGAGAAAAATAATGAATTTTGAGGTTTAGTTCATAGTTGTACATGTTATTTTCATGATTTTATCACACGATCAAGTCTGTATGATGCTTTTAGACTTGCATGCATGTTTGGTTTAGAGCCCAGAGGGATCAGGGGATTTTCAAATAGGTTTGGGTTGTGTTGCGCTCGTTCTTTCTTATGCTTCGACGTCGTTTCTTCAAGCATAAATGATATCATATTGAACAAATGAACTCTGATTTCTGTTTTGAATGAGGTATTAGATCCGTATCGTAATTACGGACTCGTAGCAAAAAGAATCATCGAATTTGAACATTGTATGAGTATTTATGGTTGTTTTACTAAGGTTGCCAGATTTTTCTGGTTAATTATGAAATTGCCACTGACGGCGTTAATTACAAATATTAAAACCTAAATATCTCCTTCATTATAAGGTCAAATTGAGTGATTCAAAAGTCTAAATTGACTAAAATTTCACAAGGAATCCATTGGAGGGATAAAAATAGAGTTTGGTGATCGTTTGGAATGATAAAGAAGGAAAAATAGCTGGCAGAAAAAATATATACAAAACGGGAAGACTTCTTCTTCTTCAAATTTTCGAAACCCACAGCCCTAGGAACGAATTTCTTCATCAAATATCATCCCCAAGTCATAGGTAATAAATTCTAATCTTTACTCTTTCAATTACTCATTGTTTTTCATAACTTTTAAATCAAAAACTAAGAATTATCATGATAAAAATTTAGGGTTTGGGTAGAATTAGGGAATTTTCTAAAAATCAAATATTTACCTCAAATTGAGGTCGGATTTCGAAACTAATTGTATATTTTGATTCGTGGGTGAATGGGTAAACGTAATTTGGTCCGAACCCCGAGTTTAGACCAAGCGGGTCCGGGGTCGGGTTTTCACTTTTTTTGAGAAAACTTAGGAAAAATTGTAATTTTCAATAAAGTTAGTTCCTTTAGACTTAATTAATGATATTGAGTTAATTATGATTAGATTCGAGCAATTTAGAGAATGATTCTAAAGGAAAAGCCATAATTGAGCAGTGAGTGGCCTACGAAATTGAGGTAAGTGTTTGGTCTAACTTTGACTTGAGGGAATAGGAAACCCCACTTGTTTGCTATGTAAAATGCATGTGTGTGGTGTATAGGTGAGGTGACGAGTATATATGCACCACCAAATTGCTTGTTAAGCATGATCCATTTCCCGTTTCTAACTTAATTGATTCTTGCCTTAATTGTTCTATGTTCATTATTGTTTCTATGACGACTTGGCTTTGTTATTTTGGTGTTAAATATTGTGGTGGCTATTTTGAAAAGAGTATTGGTTGTTTAGCTGGTTCCCTTGTGGTACAAAACGGTTGAGCGGTTTGGCATAATTTTTACGAGGTATATATATATTTATTTATGTTCCTGTTGGTTTCTTTGATTTATTTTCAATTGTTGTTGTAAGTGTGTTAAAAGTGTTGGTTGTTCTCTTGATTCTATCATGGTATATAAAGACTGAGTTGGGTCGACAGTGTTACGGTGGTTACATATATTCTGGCTGATTTTATTATGGAATGATATTGGTTGAAGCTTACGAGCTATACTGTTTTCTGTTTGCAATTGTTGAAACAAAAATATTGTGAAAGGCTTGGCCTGAATTGTGAAATTTATGAATAAATTGATATGAGATGTCTGGTGGGAGCGGGTTGCACGCCGCAACAAGGAGTGATAAGGATGGATAGGTGGGATCGGGTTGCACGCCGCAACATGAGTAATATGGGTGATATATATAGGGAGGAGCAATAAGAGTGGAAAAGTGGGAGCAGGATGCACGCCGCAACAAGGAGCAATAAGGGAGGACATTTATATTTTTACTGATTTTCAAAGAAAAATAAAGATTTGAAAACTTACTATTTTATTTTCACTACTTTTCGTATTTTTGGCACTATTTTTATTTAAAGTTAAAGTTTGGAAACTTGGAAATTATTTGAGAGTTGGTTATAGACGAGGCATGGAAAAGGAGGCTGAGTTATTTTATTTATGTTGCAGTATTTCAATTATTTAGAATTCCTTCTTGCTTTATATTTATTGTCTTAGTTATATTTTTCTTGTTCGTGTAGAATTGTTTTATTTTGTTATTGTATATATTATGGTCACAGGTTATATGTTGTTAATGCCCCGCCGTAGCCTCGTCACTACTTCATCGAGGTTAGGCTCGACACTTACTCAGCACATGGGGCCGGTTGTACTGATACTGCACTCTGCACTTTTTTGTGCAGATCCAGGTACCGACCAACAGAAGAGATATTTAGAGCGGCTATTCATTTATTCGGAGACACGAGGTATATCTACCGGCGTTCGCGGATCCCGAGAGTCTTCTCCTATTTTCATTAACGTTGTTTTATTATATTCAGAACAATTATACTATTTCTTTCAGCCCAGTATTTGTATTATTCTTTAGTAGTTCGTGAATTGTGACACCAGATTCTGGGGTAGTTCTAGATCTATTTATATAATTAGTTCGTGGTTCGTTTTATTTAATTTTTTATTTTTTATCTTTGGAAATTATTTATCGGTAACCAATGGATTCTGTTTACTTTAGATTATTTTATTATGTCTAAATGGACAATAAATGCAAAGTAGTTAATCAAATTCTAACATTGGCTTGCCTAACAAGTGTGGTGTTAGGCGCCATCACGATCCCTAAGGTTGGGAATTTGGGTCGTGATAGTGAACTACTGTAAGAAGACGCTATTACTGTGAGATAAAAGATAAGACAGTTCCCTCTTAGATTATGTGACTAAGTGTTTACTCCAGATGTTTATAGCCGAAAATGATTTTGAAGTGTACAGAAAATTTGGGGTTAGATATTACCAATTTCGTTTAAGATAGATGAACTTTCTCTAAGTGTGATCCATGTAAATAGTTCAAAAAAAAGAAGAATATAAGTATGCGACCGTAGAACAGGGTCGGATGGTGAGGGAATTTAGAAATAACCTTATGCTTCACTTTAGTTACTCAGAGCAGAACATGAACACATGACGCTAGCAGGTGGTTAGTAAAAGAATAGTAAGTATGTTTCAGTAGATACAGTGAATTAGCACTTTCAGCAGAGTTAGGAGAGATACAATTTGATTTACTTAGCCAGGTTAACTCTAGTGAGTGGATGACAATATGAAATATCGAACATGTGTTATAACCCAAAGAGTTTAAGTTAAATCCGAAGTACAGTGATAATGGAAAAAACAATCAGCTAGCAATAAGAGAGCAAACTACAGAAGAATAGCCTTTAGGAATTATCGAAATGTGGTTTCTCCAAGATTGACAGTGTAAGCAGAGTTAAATTATTAAGATTGTGTATGATAGTTGTGAATACATTATCTTTCCGTTATGTGAATAATTTAGTTTTAAAAAAAATATTTCTCAGAAGTAAGTTGGAGATGAGTCATCATTGACGTAAAGTGCAAAGTATTGTAGAAAATAAGGAAAGTTATATGGATCCCAACAAAAAGAGAAGGATCCGCAAGTATAAGAACTTTGGTCTAAGGAGCGATGTGAAATTTCTTTAGTAAGTCCAGTTAGAGATTTGAAACCCGAATAGTTAGCATGGGATATGAAAACGAAAATCAGTTCGGTAATGAGGGAAAATTGTATAATTACCACAAAGAATATGTCGAGCATGTGTAAGAAATACAAAGTAAGTAGAATGATCACCGAGCTTAGTTATTGATGATAAAGTGATCACAGAAAAGCTATAAAATCATGCCTATTTATGTGTTATGAGAGTAGTGTCATTACACAAGACTCTAAAATTTAGAGTACATGTCAAAGACTTAGTTCACTATAATACTATAAGTGTTTTCAGAAAGTGCTTAAGAAGATAATCAAGTGTAGGAAGTATAACTCATGATTGAGGTAGATAAGAGAACTCTGGTGAAAGAAATTCACCATCCAAGAGGAGTTCGACTTCGGACTCCGAAGATGACGAAGTTATTGTCTAGAACAGGACTTGTTCCCCCTTAGTAGCCGAAGAGAAGGAGAAACAATTTGATGATCCCTATGTGTTTCAGTTAAAAGAGGAGATTCACAAGTACAAGACGATGGATTTTGAATAAGGGGGAGATGACGGTACTTTGAGGTACCAAGACAAATTATGTGTTCCCGACATAGATGGACTTAAAGAGGGAAGATCATGTTAGAAGCCCATAATTCCAGGTATTCTTTCCATCCAGGTTCCCCAAATATGCATCATGACCAAGGAGATTTATTGGTTGAACGACATGAAAAAAAAAGAATGTTGCAGACTTTGGGGCCAATTGTCCGAATTGTCAGCAAGTGAAAGTCGAGCAGCAGAAAAGCCCAGTGTTTTACCACAGAATACACATATTTTGAGTGGAGATGGTAAATATGGAATTTATAACATAATTATCTTGCTCAATTTGGAAGCATGATTTGATTGAGTGATTGTAAATCGACTTACCAAGTCAGCACACTTCTTGCCAGTAGAGACTACAGATTCAGTAAAAGACTATGCTATGTTGTACATTCAGGAAATCGTCTGATTGTATGGGACCAAATTTGGTCTATCAGACTATGGAGAAAATCGAGTTGATTCAAGAGCGTATGAAGATGGCTCAGAAACACTAAAAGTCCTATTCGGACGTGCGACATAAAGACCTAGAGTTTCAAGTTGATGATTGGGTGTTTCTGAAAGTTTCGCCTATGAAAGGTGTTATAAGATTTGGGAAGAAAGAAAAGCTCAGTCCCAAATATATCAAGTCGTATATCCTACGAAGGATCGGTCAATTAGCTGTTGAGTTGGAGTTTCCACCAGAATTAGTGGTGGTACAACCCGTATTTCACGTGTCATGTTATAACATTCAAGTTTTCAGTACTCAGATACTCATGTCAGTTTAGTACTCATGTCAGTTCAATACTCAGATACTCTTGTCAGTTCAGTACTCAGCTACTCATGTCGGTCCAATAACCAGATATGCATGCCAGCTTAGTGCTTAGATATTGATGTTGGTTCAATACTCATATATTCGTGCCAGTTCAATAGTTAAGTATTCACGTATCCATGGCAGACCAATATTCAGTCAATGCAGTAGTCATTCAGTTCGGTAATCATGTATTCATTCGGTTTAGCATGTAAGTGTTTATTAAATTTCATGTTCCCACCAGAACCGTTTAAGGTCCGGAGTTAACCGAAGTTACAACTAGGAAAATCATTTAAGGACGAATGATCCCAAGGGGGAGATAATGTAACACCCCGTAAATTTGGCTTTGGTATGGATGTGTTAAATGAGTAGTAATGTTACATTTTAGACATGTGAAGTTCTATTAGGATGAGTATGGGTGGAAATATTTATTTTAGAATTAAGACGAAGAGTGAGGTATACAAGATTTGATAAAATCTACGAAGTTTACAAAAGGTCAGTCTTGCAGGAGGTTTAGTGAACAACGTGTAAGGTATTTGAGAAAACTCAAAACATGAAATTTATAGGCCTTTGAACCCACTATATATTGTGGCGCCCAAACGGATCTATGTGCAAAAAGTTATGTGTGTTTTATAGAACAATATATAATATTCGCGCCCAGTGCACGCCCGATCGCGGCCGCGCACATGCGGCAGTGTTCTTGCCATTTTCTGCGGTCAGGTGCGCGGTTAGGCCTATAGGTGCACGTGGGCGCACTTGGGGAGTCATTCTTAAAGCCCTATTTCGTCCCCCAGAGTCCCAAAACATAAAAACTTGCTCTAGAAAGGAGAGCTCTCAAAAGCCTAACTCCTTAAGGGTCCCTCCACCACCCAAGGTAAGTTCTAATGGTGATTCTAAGTTAATTTTAATTTTCTAATATCTTATTAACATGGTTAAACCCTCCATATCATTAGATATTCGATTGGGACATCATTTTTGAGAGAAGGAACCCTAGAACTCGAATTCAAGGGGATTGAACTTTGAAGAGGTAATGTCTTCACCTTTAATTGATTCTAAAATTGGTTTTATGATTATAGACCCTAGTTCATGATATATGAGTTGATGAGTTTGATAAGAAATCATGAACGATTATGGGTTTGGTGTGTTGATTTTTTATTATTGGTTAAGGGTGTCGTTTACCTTATGACTGATAAAGAATAATGTTGATTATAACTATTTGAGAGTTATTGGGTGTAGAGACACCACTAATAAGGACTATGAAGCTTTATTCCCACCAAGTGTTTGATAAAATGCTTAAGTTACCAAAACATGAGTATCATAGCTAATATGGAATCCCTTTGACTTGTATTGCTATAGATTAAAGTTGAAAGGGTTCATAAACGTTGTATTACGCTCAAGAGTAGGAAGTTAAGGTATGTGAGGCTAACTCTCTATGTTTGGGAATGTTAATTATTCTTCCTACACTATGTTTCTTTTACCACGTTACTAATTGCCTCAGAAATATAGTTAAGCCTAGTTTCTTGAATAGTTGCAGAACTTCGATTCTCTAGCTTCGTAACTCGTTCATGACTTTCATTCTGAACGTTGTGAAATCAGTGCGTAATCAATATAGACTTGGGTTTGATGCCCATGAGTCTCAGTCTAGATTACTCAGCATGTCATAAACAATTGAAGTTTCAGTTTTCATAATTAGTTCATGAATACATGTCTCAGTCTCGTTCTATTCAACATTCGAGTATCATGTAATTCAATATAATTCAGTATTTTAGTATCATGTATTGGAGTATGATTCTCAATTCCTGATTTTAAATCCCTCAATGTAGAACCCTTATATTTGGGCCTGAGGCCGCAGTTAATTCTTTATGCATATTTGGGCCTGAGGCCGTAGTTTATGCTTTATGCATCTTTGGGTCTGATGCCACAGTTATGTATACGTTTACTTGGACCCGAGGGCGCAGTTTGTGCATATATATATTGGGCCTAAGGCCACATTTTATTTATTCAGATAAACAAGTGGTTCATCATTCAGAAGAGGGAGTATTCATATCCTTACTTCCTTTGTTCAAATCAGTTATCAGTTATTAGTTATCATTTCATTTATCAATTCTCAGTTATCAGTTTAGTTTCAGCATCATCATTTATAATTCTTTCTTTTAGTTGCTTTACATAGTAGTGCAATTCAAATATACTGACGTCCCTTTTGCCCGGGGTCTGCATCTCACGATGCAAATAATGATTTACAGGTTGACGATTCAGAGCGCTAGGATTCTCGTACCAGCTATTTGGTGATCACCAGTTCTTTCGGGGCATTATCATTACCTTACAGTCTTCAGTATTTTTAGACAGTCAATGTTTTCAGTACTTCACTAGAGGCTTCATAGACTAGAGTAACAGCTAGACATAGTCGCAAACTTTTTATATTAAGCTGTGTTGGCTAAAAATATGTTTCAGGATTGTATTACTATTTTCCGCACTTTGATTTATATCATCTAGACTTTCAGTATATCAGCATATGTTAGTTTATCTTCTGAATTCAGTATGTTATGATATCACATGTTGATTCAACTAGCCAATTGGATCGCTCGGTCACATGTAGTCAAGCACCAAGTGCCGTGTTACGTTCAGGTTCGGGGCGTGACAACAATCTAGATTTTTTCCTATCATCTAAAATGATTAGTAGAATTCAAAATAACAAAATAAAAGTGAACCTGCGTGATACCGGACAATGGGTACTTTCCTCATCTAGAGGTAATACTTCTTCAAATGAACTACATTCCGATTCGATGGTAGCATCTTGCCATCCATGGTTTCCAACTCGTATGCTCCTTTTCCAGCGATGCCTCGGACTCTATATCTGCCTTCCCAATTTGGGCTCAACTTTCCTATATTGGCCGCTTTTGTTGACTGGAACACCTTTTTGAGGATGAAGTCCCCGATCTGAAAGTACCTCAAATTAGCCTTCCTGTTGTAATATCGTTCAATCATCTGTTTTTGAGCTGCCATTCAAATTAATGTTGTTTCTCTCCTTTCTTCTAATAGATCCAAATTTACTCGCATCTCCTCCCTGTTTGCTTACTCAGTAGCATGTGTATATTTCATACTTGGTTCACCTATCTCTACCGGAATCAAAGCTTCTGCACTATATGCAAGCGAAAATGGAGTCTCACCCGTACTTGTTTTTGATGTCGTTCGATAAGCCCATAACACCCCCGGTAATACTTCTGGCCATTTGCCTTTTGATTCTTCTACTCTTTTCTTCAAGTTACTGATAATAACTTTATTTGTCGACTTGTTTGTTGTCCGCAGGGTGATAAAGTACAGATGTAATCCGTTTGATCTGCCAATTTTGAAAGAATTCTATGATTTTTGTGCCTATGAACCACGTGCCATTGTCACATGTGAATTCCTTTTAGAACCCCAAATCGACATATAATGTTTTGCCAAATAAAATCTCTGACTTCTTTTTCTCACAACTGTTTGAAAGCACCTTCTTCTACCCATTTTGAAATAAACTGTTAAAATTAATAGAAACCGTACCTTTCCTTTAGCTTGAGGCAACGAGCCTACAATATCCATGCCCCATTTCATGAAGGGCCATGGTAAAATAATTGAATGTAGCTATTCTGTTGGGTGGTTCTGAGTATCGAGCATATATATCTCGATACAGGCTCGCATCGACCAGGAACCAGGGTGGTTTTCTCGACCTTAAAGTCGAATCAATGACACACACCCTGGGAACAAACTCTTCAGGGTGTGGCTCCGCTGCTGGTTTCTCGCCCGCCGACCAGGACGAGGAAGCAGTTACTTTCTGTGGAACAATTTTTGATGTTTTGGCCATTTAGTTTTTTTGGGAAAAGAAGAATAGAGATTGAAATATTTGGTGTTTTAGAAAGAACAAGCAAAGAAATTCAAAGATCTGAAGATAGGAAGCTTTAAAGAAGGCAAAGAACTATGAAGATTAGAGTGAAGAAGATTTGAAAGTAAAGTTTGAAATAACGAAGAAGAAGCCTATTTATTGGTTTCACAATGATGGTTCAAAGCTGGTAGTGGCCGACCGTCGACTGACGCGCATTAATGCCTAGAGAACTGTTCGGTCACCTCTGCCTCTTACATTACAATGCTTACGTCATGATGAACCGACGTGAAGTAGGAAGACTCAATTCGTTTCTTGTTATTACTCCCCAAAAAATGAGGGGACTATCTGTATATAGTCAAAATCGGGCTTGCCTAATTTTGTATGGTTAATCGAGATTGGGGTGATAGACCAAGGTTGGAGCTCACGATTTTATCGGACCATGACACGAAGATAGGTTGCTAAGCTCGTGAATCAATGACCGATCAAGATCGAGACCATCTGTGATCGAGACCAAGCGGAATAGAGATCGAGCGAGACCGAAAGAAGCATGCTGAGTCAAATAACAGAAAATCGAGATATCTGTGATCAGGCAAGGATCGTGGCGAAAATTTCAGCAGGTATCGAGTCCGGACCGATTAATTAGCCAATCATGAGATTTCTTTCTGTATTTAGAATTTTACCATAAGTAGAATTCTTCTACTATATAAAAGGGTTTCTAATCATTTTGTAATCATCATCTTCAGGCATAACAAAGCAATATATAACATTTTCTCTCTTAAGCATTCTTATTCTGCTGTTCAGTTCATACTTTTCAATTACACATTAAGTCGGTTCGAGGGCGATCTAGCTCGAGGGCCGAAGATGCGTATTACATCGGTTTGCTTTATTTTACAGTTAATTTCTAACATCCATTTTTGTATTTTTTAGTTTGTGCCAAGTGAAATCACGTATTCTTAAAACCACTTACAAATTCGATTTTATGTACAAACAATTGTGCTAAAAAGTGGTAAAACCACACAAACATGCTTAAAAGTTCCTCTCCTTTTCTGATATCTTGAAGAAAAATTACAGGAAGCAATGCTAGAGGTTTAGGGTCTAGATTAGTTTACACCTTTAGATTAGTTTAAACCTTTAGATTAGTTTAAAGGTCTTCGGGATTGTTGTAATAAGAATATAGGAGTTGATATTGTACTTTAGATATCTACATCTATTTCCATTCCCAAATGGAAGGATTAGTCTTGGAATATTACATGAAAAATTCCTGTTCATTTGTTTTCCTTCTATTTCTATATTTATTTAATTTTTCCGATCTATGGTCAAGTTATCTTTTCTCTTTTTAGTTTTTCCTTTATAATTCAGGGGTGAAAATCATTTATACTCTTCAACTTTGCTTTTAGAATTTAAACTCCCTGCTAACTTTGAACAATAGACGACATACTTCCTTCAAATCTCATATTAACCTTTGTCTCTTTTTTTACTTCTTTATTATTATGATTTTCTTTTCTTTTTCACCTATGTTATGGGCTCATTCATGAAGAAATAAATAAATATTAGCGTCGAAATAAAAACGAAGAGTGCGGAATAGTAATAAATTCAATTAAGTTAATGATGTTCAATAAAATAAATGGCAGAATAAAAGAATTTAGAATAAAAGTAATTTTTTTGTCAATTCCATCAGATAGATGGGGGTTTTAGGCAGGCCCAAACCCGTACGTTACTCCAAAAGTTATACAATTACAAGGAAAGGAGGTTACAATTTGAATTGATTAGCTTGCAAAAAGGCAGTTAAAACCTGTAAACCAATAACATGAATTTAACCGTAATTAATAGTGAAGTTCTTCCTTTGTGCTCTAATCCTGAAGCATGTCAATTCTTCACATAAATTTTATCTCTTGAAGGAAGAATAAAAATAATATTTACTTGTTTTAATTCTATTAATTGCAACTAAATCTTAAAATTCTATTTATAAAATTGAGAATATTAACATATGAGGATTGAAAATGTCAAGGGAAAATTGACATTGAGTACGATAGAGATGGAGAATATCTACGGTTCAAAGTTGGAGGTGTTTACCCTTAAAAGGAGCAACAATTAAATTAGTACGCAATTTAAAGGACACGTGATTTAATTTAAAAAGCATGATTCACTACAAAAAAATTGAAATTAGCTACGAACATTGTCGCTAAATCGCCTGTAGCTAGAAAGATTTCTTGATAGTCTATCACTAATCCGTCGCTAAATGAAATTAGCGATGGATTTTTCTGTTTAGCTACAGAATTTGTCCGTCGCTAAAAATAGTTTTTTTAGTAGTGATCTAAGAACAACAAATAATTAAATTAAAGAGAGATAAAACGATCAAACCAAACGCGATGGAACAATTAAGCCTGACTTTAAGTTGAACACTGAAACTGGCTTCGATCAAGCCCTCGATACGGGCTCGGTTGTAATTAAAGAAAAGAGGAATTGAAGAACACTTTGAAAAGTAGCTAGAAGACAAAAATAAATTTTATTGCTTCAATATGCGTGCAATAGTGATTTAAAATTAAAATGTTCTCCCATTTATATAATAGGGGAGTTTCAATCCTAGTACAAGTCCAAATAAGGTAAAATCTTCTTTTTTCGGTAAATATCGATCTGCAGTGGATATCAGATGGGAGATATTACGGCTCCTTGCTCATCGTGCTAAACCGTTTCTCTTTTTTCTTTTTCTCGAAAATTCACTCTGCCCGGATCCAATGTCTAGCCGTGTCCGATTCCGGATGCACCGTTCGTCCTCCCCGGGCTTCGAGACGAGGAACCCTTCGGCTTACTCGAGGTTTATCAGATCATCCTTCCCTCTCGTTTCTTTACTTGAAAATCGGGATATTGTTACCCCCGATTTTACCCGTACACAGATAGTTCCCATACTTTTTGGAAAGAAGATTTATCAGAGCGACGAGAAATGATCAATTGACCTCGGTTCCTTCCTCCGTACGCCACAATCAGGTCAACGATTTAGTAAAACGTCCCATCAATCGTGTCGTTCTGATTTAGGACACGTGTCAGCCGCCGATTGAACGTCCTCGAATGCTTCGATTCTTTTTTCACTTTTTTACTTTCTGATCTCAAACCTTCTTAAGTTACCCCCGAACATTTTACTTGCTCATAATCCCTTTAAATCTTCATACACTATTCTTCACATCTTCATATTATTATCTTCGCATCTTCAAATCTTCATACTTTGTCATTGAATCTTCAAGTTGACCTTCAAACCTTCATTCTCATCTTCAGACCTTCATATCTTCATCTTCATACATTCGTATTTGCAGAACTCAATGGCAAAAATATGAAAGTCTGTTCCCCAACAAGCCGCCCCTTCAATTTCTAACCTTACCATGTATGTCGAAGTGGTCGTACCTAAAGTGGCCTCAGAACCTCCTTTATAGGATTTCATCCCCTTAGGGTGCTCTATAAACAACGACTTTAAGGTCGAAAAAGCCTCCAAGCAGGGGGGGTGGAGTCGAGGTGAGGAGGTGTGGATGTACATATGCTCCATCATCGAGGACACGCTTCTGATGGTTCGTGAGGACTGTAAGTGGGAGGGAAAGGAAGTGATCGTCCCTGGCCCCATTGGATACATCACCACACATGTGGAGGGGAATTTAAGTGCTTATACATATCTCTTCACGCTTGGCCCCCGGTGGATACAGTAGTCCTCGACTTCTGCAAGAGGTACGAGTTCAGCCTCGGGCAGATTCACCCCTCCTTCTGGAAGATCGTGATCCTCCGTCACTTCGTCAATAACACGGAGGACTCTCGGTTTACCATCGACCCCCTGCTTCGCCTCTATAGTCCCTGAATCTTCCGAGGGGGATTAATCAAGCTCGTCCGTTGGGCAAAGAAAGATCCATTCTCGAGCATTGATGAAAACAAGGATCGAGGTTGGCAGGGGAGATTAGTTCGAGTGAAGACTGAGGATCTCATTCTCCCGAGTTCCTGCCATTCCCTGAAAAGTGGAACCAAACACGTAAGCTCCTCTCCTTTTGAGTATTTAGAATAATTTTTGGATTTTGTTCTTTTTTCTCATCGCCTAGTTCTACCGTCGTGCAGCGGTTTCACGAGTTCCCAAAGTAGTTCCCCGCTTCAAAGAATGGGTCAAAGGGATCTGCAAACACTTATCGTACTTCGAACAAGAATGGCGCAAACTCTCAAAGGCCAAGTGGGAGGCCCATTCCCATGGTGAGTGTTCTCCCGCCGATCAAGTTTACTTTTCTATTCATTTGTCATCTTTACTAAGTCCCTCTCTTCCTTCTACAGGTTTGTACAAGACCACTGAGCTCTAGACAGTGGACAAGGACGAGACTCCTTCCTCACCTGCTAAACCCTCCACTTCGGGACAGCCCAAGGCCTCTGTGAAGAAGGAGGAGAAAAAGAGAAGAAAAAGGGGGTCTTCTAGTTCCCCGTATGCGGTTGCCGAGGCTAAGAAGAAAAGGGTCGTAGCCAGAGTTCGAAAGAGAAAAAAGAAGATTACTCGGGCCAACCGTTGACACAGAAGAGCGGGCAACATCGAGGGAAGTGATCGGGAGGCCAAACCCTCTTTCACTTGGGAGCCCGAAAGAAAGCCAGTGGCTACAACCTCTCGAGAAGCCACTCTCGCTCCAAGAAAAGCCGCCGGTGTCATTGACTTATCAGAGTGTCTGTCTCACACGGAGTCTCTACGAAGTGTATTTTTATCATTAAAGCACATAAAATGCAAGGTATATAATGCTTAAAATCATGAATTCTCGCCACACATCAACACCCCACACTTAGACTCTTGATCGTCCTCGAGCAATATCCTTTAACACGTACATATTTCATTATCAAGGAGTATTTTACATTTT